>CAKAKQ010040049.1:0-12625 GCA_916700675.1 Helicolenus avius
GTTATTATTATTATTTATTTTTATTTTCTTAATTTTATTTAAATTTTTAATGCTGAAGTTGTTTTCCCTAGCCTACTTATTATTTTTGTCTCTAAGCTTGACTACTTAAAAAATTGGTTTATAAACTATTGTAATTACGAACTGTAAATTGCATATATGAAAACAACCTCGGAAAAAAAGGGAAAAAATAAAGTATGAAAAAGAAAATGAATAAGTTAAGATAGAGATGCTATACTGCCACCTTATGAGCTAAATTAATATTTTCATATGAATAGGTTCATCATCAGCCAGCTAATTGGAAATCATTAACTGGACTTTCCTTTTCTAATAAAAGTCCGGCTTGATGGTAGTAGTACAACTGTAGAATGCACACTTCAGAACTAGTAGGAGTGTCCGTAGCAAGCGGTTATTTTCATCACTATATTTCACCATGTGAAATATTTATTATATGCGGCATGGGTTGATGAAAAACAAAACGATCATATGTTTTGCAATGATGACAATTATAGTAATTATGATTTTATTACCACAGTATTGGTATATACACTCACCGGACACTTTATTAGGCACACCTGTTCAATTGCTTGTTAACACAAATAGCTAATCAGCCAATCACATGGCAGTAACTCAATGCATTTAGGCATCTAGAGGTGGTGAAGACGACTTGCTGAAGTTGAAACCGAGCATCAGAATGGGGAAGAAAGGGGATTTAAGTGACTTTGAACGTGGCATGGTTGTTGGTGCCAAACGGGCTGGTCTGAGTATTTCAAAAACTGCTGATCTACTGGGATTTTCACGCACAACCATCTCTAGGGTTTACAGAGAATGGTCCGAAAAAGAGAAAATATCCAGTGAGCGGCAGTTGTGTGGACGAAAATGCCTTGTTGATGTCAGAGGTCAGAGGAGAAAGGGCAGACACCTGGTTGAAAATCCTGTGTTTGTTAGACCCATCCACCTCGGATCCCATCCACCATCAGCAGTCTTTCTCTCTTTTTATTCTACGTCACTAGCTCTGAGAGTAGCATATTAAAGCAGATGTGTTTACATTGCTGTCAGTACAGACTCCACGGCGTACAAATGACACGCCAAAAGCAAGAAAGGCGTTCTTATTGTATGCAAATTAACTTGTCATTCACATGCCATTTAGTGCAACTGGGCTGCTTGCATAGACGGTGCAAATACAAAATCATGAAAATACAGTCGGGAACATTTTGTTCAAATTTTATATAACTTGTGTCGATACATTTACAAATAAACATGGGACATTGTCTTTTTTATGATGGCAAAATTTTCTTGGGTTCAAACAACTTAGACAAGAATTTTCGTATCTCTTTTGACTGCACACCATAAATAATGGGATTGAGGCAGCCAGGGACAATATGAAACAAAATGCTAGTGAGTTTTCTGTAGTCTGTGTACTGAGGGAAGCGATGCAGGACAATGTTTGCCACTCCAGTTAACACCATGATCAGATACACAACCAGATGAGTGCTGCAGGTCTTGAAAGCTTTACTGTTCAAAGACTTGCTATTACTGGTCAGACAGACTACTGCAATGTTAGTATAAGTGATAACCATGCTGCCTATTGAAGCTGTGAACAGCACTACAGTGAAAGTGAGGCCGTAGACATTATTAATAAACACACTTTCACATGAGAGTTTAAACAGTGAGGCATTTTCGCAATAAGGGCTTTTGATCAGAGTCCTGCATCGGTTCAGTCGTATAGTCAGACCGAGCAGAACACCGACCAAAACTAAGGCCACTCCCCAGGCGGAAACTGTCAGCTTGATCACCATTTTCTTGGTCATTATGGTTGCGTAGCGCAGGGGATTACAGATGGCCACGTATCTGTCAAAGGCCATAATCATGAGCACTGTAACACTAGTGGTGCCAAACATGTGCGAGGTAAAAGCTTGGCCCACACATTCATAATAACTGATGAGGCGTTCGGAGGGAGGCCTCAACATGTCTATGAGCAAACGAGGCACCAAGATCGAATTTCCAAGTACATCATTAAAGGGCAGGTTGCAAAAAAGGAGATACATGGGCTGGTGAAGGTTTTTGTCAATGAAAACCAGAACAGCGATGCCTACATTTGCGACCATTATGAACAGGTAGGAGAAAAAGAAGAGGAGAAACATAGGGTACAGAGAATCTTTTGAAAGATTAATCCCCTCCAGCTGGAGTGTGAAGCTGTTGTAGGTGTAGTTTTCCATCAGCCTGAAAGAACAAAACAATGCTCTTATTGTCACAACTCTTAAGCGAGACACTGAACCCAAAGTTGCTCCCCAACTCCTCTTTAGGATGGGTTAAATGCAGGGATCAACTTTCATGTATGTAACCGGTATGTACATTACATGATGAATATAATAAAGTTTAATATAGGTATCAGATATACTTTTCCAGAGTCGGTACTTGTACAACTAAACTCAACAGAAATTTTCAGCTTTTTCTAAAATTACCAAATGATCTGGTCATTATTACCAAAATTGCATGGCACAACGCACAGGTTTTTAGAACAGTATGTCAATGTCTGTTTCTTTCCTTTTTTAATCTGTTTCTTCGGCTGCTGAGTCATCTTCTCCTATAAGCAAGTCCCACAAATCAATATTTTTGCCACAATGAAAGCTGAAAAAGTGAACGTTATTAACATTTGCTTTTTTCTTTGATCAAAAATTACGAGAACAGTTGATGAAAATTGTGAAGAAACAGTTGTTTGTCGATCAGTAATACCTTCCTTGAGTGTCTGTGGTTTCAATCAGTCTTCTCTTTCTTGTTTCTCCCAGTTCACTGCTGGTAATACACACCAGCACTGAAAAACAATGTTCTCTGTTGCGATGTTTTGTAGACTTGATTTTAACTTCAGGGAATTCATTATCATTACTTTGAATAATGTCTGATGCAACATTACGTGTAATAAGGATGGCCATCGCAACTGTCATCAAGCTGAAATGTATAATATGTAACTCTGATGGTACGTGTGCACGGCGTTTTTTCAGTTTCTGAATACGGGCTGTGTGTATTTCCCTGTGGATTGAGCGTTTCGATACTTTCACAGTATTACCGTAAATTCCGGACTATTAAGCGCACCTGAATATAAGCCGCACCAACTAAATTTAAAAAGAAAAAAAAAATTGTACATATATAAGCCGCACTTGTCTATAAGCCGCAGGTGTCCACGTTGTAACATGAGATATTTACACAGAAAGATGGTACAAATAAAGTTTTTAAAAAAAAATGTAATTAACGAAATGCTTGTTTTCTACACAGCAGTAAAACGACAGTAACGTAACATGGCAATAACACTGCTGGTTTGAAAAATAACCAGCCTAACGTAGCCCGTTAGCCTACCAGAAAAGTCACTGATCGCTATGTTCATTTTCCTCCTGCGCACTGAAACCATTGAAGTCGTCTTCTTCAGTGTCGGAGTTGAACAGCCTCAGAATGACTTCATCACACACTTTCTCAGTCTCTCTGTCGTTGTCGCTCTCAGTGTCACTTTCGTCTCGAGGTGAATTTGTGCTGTCCAAAACGAGCAGTGCTTTTTAGCTGGGCCGTTAGCCCGTAAAACTCTATAGATTAGCCGCATCATTGTATAAGCCGCAGGGTTCAAAGCGTGGGAAAAAAGTAGCGGCTTATAGTCCGGAATTTACGGTATATAGGACTTGCCTGCTTTATGATAAAAAGAAAAACATGAAAATCTCACTTTTTTATAATATGGGACCTTTAAGTTGCTTTCGTCAGACTGATAATCAATGGGTTCCCAAATTGATCTTACCCACTAATACCCTCATATATTGCAATAATATTGTTTTGGGCTTATTAAGTTTTATTAAGAAACTTTCTTTACAGAAAAGGTTTGAATGACTACATGTAGTAGTCAGATTAAACACTCAGCCCTGCACCTCTGTGATTTTAAATTCTGTATATTGCCTGAGGTATTCATGACATTTATTCGATTTCTTCCACACATACAACCAGACCTGTACATCTTTTGCATCTGCCAAGATTTAGAACAACTCTATCAGAAAAAGGGGATCATAGCTTTAGAAGAATTAGCATAATAATATAAAACAATCTTCCTCTCTCGCAAATTTTAAATGTATGCTTAAAGCTTATTTGATGAGCCAAACTACTTCAAGTTTGTACATTGTGGGTTTCTTACTCCTTGTATCTTTTTTGTAATTGTATACAATTGACGCGTATGCCGTTGTGTTTATTTTATTGTCTGCATACATAATTATTCGGCCTGTCAAAATAAACGCATTAAAACAAATGCATTTTTATGCCACTTCATTTCTTTAATGCAACTTATGATTTTTAGGTTTCAGCGAGCTCAGTTTCAAAGCTAAAGTTCAAAGCTTAGAGATCGTGCTCATATGAAACTGGAAAAACCTGAGAAATCCATCGGTGTCAACCATGTCATACTAGCTTGTTGTGAAGGAGGCAAAATATTGCAACAAACTTATGCATAATTTTAGCTAGGAAAAACTGTCATGGCTATTTTCAAAGGGGTCCCTTGACCTCTGACCTCAAGATATGTGAATGTAAATGGGTTCTATGGGTACCCACGAGTCTCCCCTTTACATATGATAATCACATGCAGTTTGGGGCTCATAGTCATAGTCAAGTCAGCACACTGACACACTGACAGCTGTTGGGCTGCAGTTTGCCATGTTATGATTTGAGCATATCTGTCATTGTTTTGTGTTGTTAATTGCATATAATAAATATTTACCTACGTTAGCATAAAGCAGCATATTTGCCCACTCCTATGTTGATAATAATATTAAAACTTGACAAATCTCTCTTTAATGTACATGTTGAAAGATAAAACATGTGTGACTAATTTGAAATGAATCGTGATTAACTATGGACGACCATGCGATTAATCGTAATTAAATATTTCAATCGATTAGCAGTCCGAATAATTATTGTCAGTAGTTTTATTTGGTTATGTGTGTTGTGCTTCAGGGTTATTTCATAATTGTTTTTCTTTCTTCATTGACAAACCCTTCATTTTGGATGCTATTGTTTTATTTATTTCTTTAGTGAGCTCATCTGGGTTATTTTAAGGGAGACGCTATTAGCACCCAGGTGTCAGTAGCCAACATTCTATTTACACCCGGGTGTATATAGCATGGCAGAGACAAGCACCCCGGTGTCAGTAGCCAATAATGCTATTTACACTTGATCCGGGACTCGAACCCCTGGGCTGAAAGTCTGTGTGACTATTCTTACCCGGGTGCAAATAGACACTTCGTTATTTTAATGTAGCCAGCTCAATCCTTTTTTACTCCTAGAATATATTTCAGGGTTTTTTGTTATTTGTGCAAATAAATAAACTAAACTAAACTGCCACACACAATCACTTCTTGCAGTATTTTCTGTAGTAGCATTATTATTATGCACATAAAAAAGATACCCATACAAGTAAATGAGCGCAACTCTCTAACTACTTAAATAAGTGTCAACCAAACAAGTAAACACGTTTATTGTAGGATATGTTATACATCATTCTAAATTCATATTTAGGGTGCTTTACATTTGTTTGCTTTGCTTTTATTGCCACAATTCCACCACCTAATTCTGTATGCTTTCCCTGAGTTTTTTGCTATAGTACCAACCTTCAGGAAAATAGTGTCAGCTTTGTGACGGACTAGTGTCCAGTATGTACACTGCCTCTCACCTGAAGTGATCTAGTGTGGGATAGATCCTCCCTCCCCCCCATGAACCTGCAAAACACAAGCATTCTGTAAATGTTTCGTCTTCCAAGTTTAAATACTAACTTTAAAAAATTCTTTACTCAGAATAATGGCATAACTGGTTTGGATCGTAATAATTTCGACAAGGATTTGCAGATTTCTGCAGACTGTACACCATAAATAATGGGGTTGAGGCTGGCGGGGATGATATGAAATAGAATGGCAGAAAGTTTCCTGTAGTCTGAGTACTGAGGGAAGCGATGCAGAATAATGACAATAAAACCACTGATCAGCATGATCAGATACACAACCAGGTGAGTGCTGCAGGTCTTCAAGGCTTTACTGTTCAAAGACTTGTTATTACTGGTCAGACAGATGACTGTAATCTTAGTATAAGTGAGAACCATTGTGCCAATTGAAGCTGTGAACAGTACTACGGTGAAAGTGAGGCCGTATACATTATTAATAAACACACTGTCACAGGAGAGTTTAAACAGCGAGGCATTATCACAGTAAGGATTTGTGATCAGAGTCCTGCATCGGTTCAGGCGTATAGTCAGACCCAGCAGAATCCCGACCAAAACAAAGGCCACTCCCCAGGCGGAAACTGTCAGCCGGATCACCATTTTGTTGGTCATTATAGCAGCGTAGCGCAGGGGATTACAGATGGCCACGTATCTGTCAAAGGCCATAATCATAAGCACCGTGTGAGTGGTGGTACCAAACATGTGTGTGGTGAAAGCTTGGACCACACATTCGTAATAACTGATGAGGAGCTCAGACGGAGGCAACAACATATCTGAAAGCAAACGGGGCACCATGATAGAATTTCCAAGGATGTCATTAACTGGCAGGTTGCAGAAAAGGAGATACATGGGCTGGTGAAGGTTTTTGTCAATTAAAACCAGAACCGCAATGCCTACATTCATAAGCATTATACAAATATAGGAGAACAAGAAAAAGAGAAAGACAGGGAAGAGAGAATCCTTGGAGACATTCAACCCCTCCAGCTGGAGAGTGAAGCTGTTGAATGTGTAGTTTTCCATCAACCTGCAATAACAAATATCATGAGTCACTGATATGCTCAAAGACAGTAGTGACTTTACAAAAACAATACAAACGTCATGATAATGCAGGTTAACACAATAAAAACTAAAGTGAAAGTTAAATGCATATGTTTTGAATATGTTTTGGATCATTTGTTATTCAGTAATACCTGTTTGGAGTCTTCTGGTTCAGCTGTTCTTTCTTGTGTATTTGTTGGTAGTCGATATTCAGTAAGGAAGATCTTTTCCTCGATCACATGTTTATATAGTCACTGTTTTATTCTCAGGGGAACCTTCGATTACAAGTGAGGATTCACAAACAACATTCTCTCGGCCATCTTATTAGCCAGGGGAGATTGCCTGTAAATAAACTCTCTTTTACTTTGCAGGTTAATGAGGAGCACTTGAATGTAACATTAGTTTGGGTATCTGAAGGCTTGACCCTCTCATTGGGAGGAGGCTCAGATTCAACCCTGGCCTGGCCTGCTTTTTGCAGTGCGGTGCGCCTGGCGTTTTCCACCTTGCAAAATACGCTCTGTCTGATGAGGCCTAAAGAGAATATCCTAAAGTGTGACATTGTGGATTATATCATTGGAATAGGTTCTATTCAGGGTTGCGTTATAAATGTAGGGACCTCACCAGGTCTTTGGGGACAAAGAGCGGCCTACAAGGCAAGGAGCCTTAAGACAGGCCTACATGTAAGATCAAAATCCTGATCAAAGGAACAAAGACTAACCGCCAGTTCTTTATTTCTTTTAATAATACAGCTACTACGTCTTTTTCCGCGGCAGTTAGAACCTCTTTTGCTGCGCTCTGAGCGCGCCTTTCTTTACCTCTTCTCCTAACCCACACACACACACACACACACATACCCATTTTACTGGCAATGTGGGGACGCGTTGCCTTTTAACTTTCACGGCGTCGTCCGTTATTAGGAGTAACCCCTCACGTCCACCTCGTGCTTCCTCTTGCTCCCCCCCCCACACACAGACAATCACACTCACACATAGGTACACACACACACACACACACACACACACACCCTTTATGTTTGTTTGATTCTAGTGTAGTGCTTAGAGCTGTTTTGTAGGATATCCATGAGTGTTGTTGATTATTAATTACCATTGCTTAAGTACTATCGATTATAGATTGATGGTGTTAGAGTGTAGTCGATAACTGATTGATATTGCTATATTTAAATAAATTGGTTTTACTTTAAATAGCAGTTGTCTATGATCATTGTGCATGTGTGTTGTAATAACAGCTGGTTGTGAGAGTCAGTGCTCGGATTACCCTTCACCGTTCATCTCTTAAATGTAAAGTAGTGTTAAAATACTGGCATTTGGAGTGAACAACCCCTTTTTGAGACTGCATTAACGTTTTGGTTATTGGTCCCTGATTCCAGGGTGGTGCCCCGTTCATTATTAATGTTTATTGACATTTTTTATTAATAATAATAATTCTATGAATATTATTAATTAATTTGCTAATAACCAAACCTGTTCCCTACACCAAATCCCTACATATATATTTGAGAAATAACTTTTGTGGGGAGAAATAAACTGAAAACGGGTCAGATATGACATGAATGACACTTGTTAGTTTGTTGTAAAATCAGCTGTTCCCGGGATGGCAAAGGTTTAGCCCACATTCTCGAAGCCTATCGCCAGAATACTGCGTTGAGGGTTTTTTCATGGAATGGAGATTTGCTTTCTGAAAAAGATATCTCAAACTATCTACTTTTCTAGTTTTGTTTAACGTAAAGAGTGACCGTCATGAGTTACCTTTGCTCTTACGTAGAAGGAACAAACACAAGATCATGAAATGCAGTAGGGAACTCTATGTTCACATTTTATATAATTTTTTTTGATACAATTACAATACACATTGGAAATTGTCTTACTTATTATTTTCTTTGGCTCGGACAACTTAGACTGAGTTTTCTGTAGTCTGAGTACTGAGGGAAGCGATGCAGAGTTATGACTGCCATGATTGAGTTATCTCTTTTAAAAAACAATTTTTCATAAAAATGTTTTTTTTCTCCGTAAGGTAACAGCTTGGTGCATCTTTTTCCAAACCTTACAGATTACAGATGGTCACATATCTGTCCATAACCATGAGCACCGTATGAGTGGAGGTAACAAACATGTGTATGGTGAAAGCTTGGGCCACACATTCATAATAACTGATGAGGCGTTCAGAGGGAGGCCTCAACATGTCTATGAGCAAACAAGGGGCACCAAGATAGAATTTCCAAGTAGATCATTAACTGGCAGGTTGCAGAAAAGGAGATACATGGGCTGGTGAAGGTTTTTGTCAATGAAAGCTAGAACAGCAATGCTTACATTTGCGACCATTATAAAGAGGTAGGAGAAAAAGAAGAGGAGAAACACAGGGTACAGAGAATCTTTGTGTGTGAGAGAGAGACAGAGAGAAGTTGGACTTCATGCAATGTTTGTGTAGTTTATTGATAATGATTTAAATTTCAATCTTATAAATGAAGCGTCGGACTATTCGATAAAGCCCTAATTATATATGCGTATAGTGCACATGTGACACAACTGTTATAGTTTGAGAAAAAGTGTGTTTGTTTTCGCCTTCATTTCTGATATTTTACACTTGAGAAATGATCAATACTGAGCTTGTGAAATTGTCTTTATTACGATGGCAAAACCTTCTTGGACTCAAACAACTTAGAAAAACATTTACGCATCTCTTTGGACTGCAAGCCGTAAATGATAGGGTTAAGGATGCCGGGGACGATATGATACAAAATAGCAGAAAGTTTTCTGAAGTCTGAGTACTGTGGGAAGCGATGCAGTGTAATAATAGACATTCCACTGAACAACATTATCAGATACACGACCAGGTGAGTGCTGCAGGTCTTCAAGGCTTTACTGTTCAAAGACTTGTTATTACTGGTCAGACAGATGACTGTAATCTTAGTGTAAGTGACAATCATGCTGCCTATAGAACCTGTGAACAGGACTACAGTGAAAGTGAGGCCGTAGACGTTATTAATAAACACACTTTCACAGGACAGTTTAAACAACCCAGCATTGTTACAGTAAAGGCTTCTTATCAGAGTCCTACATCGGTTCAGTCGTATGGTCAGGCCGAGAAGAATCCCAACCAAAACAATGGCCACTCCCCAGGCAGAAGCAGTAAGCTTTATCACCATGTTGTTTGTCATTATAGATGCATAGCGCAGGGGATTACAGATGGCCACGTATCTGTCGAAGGCCATAATCATAAGCACAGTATGTGCGGTGGTACTGAACATGTGTGTGGTGAAAGCTTGGAACACACATTCATAATAACTGATGAGGCGCTCGGAGGGAGGCCTCAATATGTCTATAAGCAAACGAGGCACCAAGATCGAATTTCCAAGTATATCATTGACCGTCAGGTTACAAAAAAGGAGATACATGGGCTGGTGAAGGTTTTTGTCCATGAAAACCAGAACAGTAATGCCTGCATTTGCGACCAGTATAACCAAGTAGGAGAAAAAGAAAAAAAGAAACACAGGGTATGTAGAATCCTTTGAGACATTTAACCCCTCCAGCTGGAGTGTGAAGCTGTTGTAGGTGTAGTTTTCCATCAACCCTGAAAGAACAAGACAAAGCTCTCATTGTCACATGTAATGTCTAAAAAATGTCAACATCAGAGATCATTTTACAGAGACGGTGCTTGCTTGTCACACTAAACTCAACTGAAAGTTTCATTTTTTTGTCAAATTACCAGATATGCTGGTTTATACTATTGTATTTCACTATGCATAGTTTTTTTTAGAACAGTACGTTAATGTTTGTCCTGTCCTTTGTAATCTGTTTCTTCTGCTTCTGAGTCATCTTCCCCTATAAGCAAGTCCCACAAATCATTATTGTTGCAAAAATGAAAGCTGCAGAATTGAAAGTTATTTACTTTTGCTATTTTGTTTGATCAGAAATTATGAGAAAAGTTCTAAAAATTGTGAAGAAACAGTTGCTCGTAGATCAGTAATACCTTCCTTGAGTGTCTCCGGTTTCAATCTGTCTTCTCTTTCTTAATTTCTCACAATTCACTGCTGGTAATACCCACCAGCACTGAAAAAGATTCTTTGCAATGTTTTGTAGACTTGATTTTAACTCCAGGGATTCAATCATCATTACCTTGAATAAATGTCTTATGCAACATTAGGAATTACTTGCATGGCAACGCTGTCCCTAACAGGAAATGCTACCTATTGTTTTTGTTAAGACTATTATTAGGGCCCAAACACCAACGGTCCCTAACACACTGAGTCATACTCATAGCGCCACCTGCTGGCAACAGGAAGTCAGCCTTAATGTGACAAAGATCATTGCAAGATCTCATTTTTGAGGGGCCTGGGATGATCGAAAAGTCACGAAAATTGGCATACAAAGTGACTCCGACATTAACAAAATTTGGTACCCTCGTTGTCAGTTTGGAAAAATTTCATATTCATTAGCGCTCCTATTTTTAAATTTTGTTTGCAAAATTTGTATTTTATGCTAACTTTCTCGAACTAATCCATGATGGTGTTCAGCTCAGTTTAGACAGCTTTATTTATCCCAGAAGGGCAATTCAGTTTTTACAATCTACCCAGACCATACACAAACTCACAGACTGCAGCAGTCACCGGTACGTCAGAGGCAGCATTTAAAGCTGAAGTAGGTGAGATTTGCCACCAAGAACGGAAACAATATCTTTGTTCCCAAAGTTTTTCATTGCAAGATGTAAGTGCAACAGGTTTGAATTCATTTAGTTCTCTGGGATGGGAATTATAGTGGATGTTTTCCAGATTAAGGGGAAACTGGCAGCGATCAGAACACATTTGAAAGAGTTTAGTAAAAACCTCACTGAGCTGGTCAGCACAGTAGCGCAGAGTGCGCCATAGATGGCATCGGGGGCCAGCAGCCTTCGTTATGTTTTTGCTTTTATTTTAAATAAGACTGTGACACGTCCTTGAGCTATCACAGTATTATTCTGAGATAGAAAGGAGTCCCTCAACCTAAAAACATTATGAGTAAAATCAGACCTTTCAAAGCGAGAGAAAAAAAGAATTGGAAGTATTCCCTATTTTTCATTTTGGCTTCAGCCATTTCACTTCTCAGATCAGTTTCATTGAATTTAGGAAGCAAGCGGAGATTATTAACTAGGTTAAACTGAGGAGCTCTGAGATCTGAAACTTTGTGACTATCTGCTCTGGACAAATCTGTCAGCTTGCCCTCCTTTACCAGCTCTAACTGATACTGCTGCACATCTAATTTTGCATGCTCGGTCTTGTCTTTGATAGTTTCAATTTCAACCTCCTTTTCAGTCCTCAACCTCTCCAACTCTAGCTGCTGTTTCAATTGAAGCTGTAACAATTCTCTCTGTTGCTCAAAGGTTAATGTGCTTGGACGAACCTCTATACTGGCAATGATCTGCTAGTAGGCTGCACACACAAAACTCCAGCCTCAATCAAACAATGTTTTAAGCAAGCTTTCACTCTCTTTTAACTTCCTATCTGGAATGTCAACCTCATAATGCTCTGAAATCTTCAGAAGCTGTTCTTTGGTACACTGCTCTAGTACAGACTGTAGGATTCTGAATGAAACTATCTACAAGAGAAGCCATCATCACAAACTAGAAGCCCCCACAACTCAATACAAACCTTGAATGGGACACGTGGAAAAACCAGATCTGGGGTAACAAATGGACAGGAGACCCACCCCTATACCTATACTAACCCACAGCCAAAGCTAACTAGCTAACTCAACCCTAGTCTTCGTGCAGTTAGTGGTGGGGGGTACTTGTGCACAGTAAACCAGCGAGGTTAGAAAGCAACCGTGCAACTGGCGACCCTCTCACAGCCACGGAGGTGCTCCC
>CAKAKQ010040061.1:2228-16898 GCA_916700675.1 Helicolenus avius
ACACACACACACACACACACACACACACACACACACACACACACACACACACACACACACACACACACACACACACACACACTCACACACACGGACAGCTGTGCGTTCAGCTATGTTGTGCGGATGCTTCTATGACTCATTCCACTTAATGCCAGTCTGTCTCTTTCCCTTTTAAGTCACTTTGGTTTTGGACTTCTTGTAACGAGCTAAATGACACAATTAACAGTTGTGCGTGCCTGTGTGTGTATGAGCTATTAGCTTGGCTCCCGGCCCCAAAATGTCCCACGCGGGTACATTTAGCCGCCATTTTGTGTCAGATGGGAAACTGACTCATTCAACTATAAGGCACCCGTTTGTGTGTGCACATGCTGTTTGTGCATCTTTTCCCTAAAGAGAACTTTCGTTGGACACAAATCTTTCATACACATGATATAGACTACACACTGGGCTACATGGACAAATGTAACTTCCATATATAGACAGAGAAACACCCAGCCACATACATTTATTGTATTAATGTGTTCTTTTACTCCTGAGGATATTCAGTTGACTTCTTTCAAAAGTCCATGCTGAAACTGAGATGATATGTATTTAGATGTAAACAAACCTCAGCAGGGAAAGTCAAATTTGAAGAACACTTTATAATAACCATCTTTTATAAATGGTAAATTGATAGTTAATTAAACTTTAACAAACAACAAAATGATAATTAGTAATGTTTACTAAGAGTCCATTTACCATTTACCAAGAAAATAAAATAACCCTTTTGTGTTTAGCATAGACTGTATATAAGAAGTGGACGTAGTCACCATGACATCACCCATTGGTTTGTGGACTACAGTTTTGGCCGTCGGCATCTTGGTTTTTCGCAACCAGTAGTGAAACGAAAGGGTGGAGCTAAGTATAACCGAATGCTGAATAAGACATTTTTTGGCCACCAAAAACAAAACAAAACAAGTGTCTAACTGAGTCTATACTAAACGTCATTAAGGCGACTCGTCCACCTTTACAGCCTCATTGTTTATACTTGTGCTCATGCAACCGTGGTGTAGTTCGTCTATAGCCTAACGTTAGCTTTTTACTTCTGCCGATTGCATTCATACTTAAAAAAATCATAAAGTAGTGTTCATTTGGATTATCTTGCTGAACAAAACGTTAAGTATCATAAACGCTTGTTTGCCACAGAGGTTATTTTCTGCAATAATCCATAACCCAATGGAAGAATCCCATTGTCTTTTTTTCGAGGGAAGCCAGGGCGATGCTAACTTCCTGGTTAGCTTACTGCTTACCCTGGAAGCTGTCAGAACTAGTGAGGCAAGAATTTGAATACATTCTACTCAAACTCCTCTCCACCACCACCCCGCACAGACCCCGGTAAAGAATTGATCTGGACATGTCCCTGGCACTTGCCATGTTGGTCAGTTAGTTGTGGAAACCACCATCAGACCTTTACTTTAGAAAGGGATATTCTTCAACTGCCTCAGACTCGTCAAAGGTTTCTGGTCAATGAAATGACCTCCGCCTGAAGATGTTCACTGCCTTTCTGTCCTTGTGAGGACATTTGGTTTCTACAAAGACCTCTCTCTCTTACACACACTTGAATGCCTGCTGCAGATGTGGACGATCCCTGGTGCAAACAAACATTTGGCTGCAGTAAGAGGCAGCAGAGAGCGGCACTCTGATTTACTCCAAGACTACGATGAATATCACGTTATCACGCACACACACACACACACACACACACACACACACACACACACACACACACACACACACAAATGCGCAAATCAGCTTGTACTTGTGGTGACAAAACTGCTCTATGTTGATGATGATGTGTTATATATTTCTCTGTTGTCCTTCTCGGCTGCACAAAATGTCAGACTTTTTTCCCCCTTAATTTTAGAGGATGAAATCATTTTTAATATTCACCTTTTAGTACACAAGGTGACTCTGATCACTAATTGTCGGCAGGAATAAGTTAAGATGAAGTTCCTCCACGATGAAGGAAGCTCACCCGACATGTTTTGTTTTTATTTATTTATTTAATTTTTGCAGTTGATTATTAATTGTCAGTTGTCAGAGCTTCCTTTAATGCAACACCAAGTAGTGTTTTGGAGAGCGCTGCCTGCTGACAGCTAATATGCTGTGTGATTTTAACATGACAAGCTGTCAAAACCGTTTTCTCGTAGAAAAATTAATTTGTGATCACAGAAAAAACAAAATGTGAGAGATATTTAGCAGCACTTATCACGCAGTCGCTGAATCTTGATGAGTTATTTTAACAACTATTTTAAGTCTGCAAACGTTAAGGGGGTTTCGAGAGGTTGTGGGTCGTCAGTCCACTGTCTTATTACATCTTGTGACTGTAATAACACATTTTCCTCTACATATATCCTGATCTGATGCATATGTTAGTTGTAGACAGCTGATAATGCATGCTCTAAATATTAGGGCTGGGACGATACACTAGCTCCCGATTCAATACTATCACGATACTTACGTATTCAATATGTATTGCGATTTTTAAGTATTGCGAATCTACAAGTATTGTGGTTCGATATAAAGTTTATTGAGATTTTTGTTAACTTTTTTAACACTAGACCATGGGAAAAACTTAAATCATACACACTTTAACTTTGGAAAATATCTAAACTGATACAGTACTTTAACTTTGGAAAATACGATAACGTTACCTGTCCATGACAGAGTTAGCATTCAGCTTTAGCCGTGATGTCTAGCGCTGCTTTTCCTGGCAATGTGTGAAACCCTGTTTTTGTAGTGTTTACGAATTTGGATTTAAAATGTGAGGGTGCAGGTTGTATCCACACGGACCCTCCGCCGTTTTATGCCGACCTGTTTTGGTTCGCTGTGGTTTGTTTTGGATTAGACGGATACGGAACGGACATATCACATTACTCAGACTACACCAATAAAAGCGGTAACTTCCTTCTACCTCTGCACAGACCTACATGAAGCAAATATAACGATTCTGGCGTTAAAAAATCTATTTCCAAATTGGAAAAAAGAATTGCGATACATAGGTGAATCCATTTTTTTTCCCACCGCTACTAAATATGAAATAACACATTTACGTATGTGTATTTATAACTAAAAATAACCACCGAAATATGAACCTTTAGAACTTGCTGAGGAAGAAATGAAGGAAAAGAAACAAGTACTAGGGAATAAAAGACAAACGAGGAATAGGTCAAATAAAAGAGCAAACAGAACAAGAGGCAGAAGATACAAAGTGGAAGTACAATGTGAAAGAAAAGAGCCTTGGCTTCAACAAAGCCTGCGTCTTAGCGATCTGAATATCAGCCTCATAACACACACACACACACACGCTGGACGTGTGGCTGTAATGCATGCCGGTGGTGTGGATTAGCTTCATCTTTAATCATTGTTTTCATTCCGAGCACGCTCTGTGTAAAGTATACCTGAACACAAAGCGCTGAGCGAGCCTTTCTCTCAGCAGCGGGTTGCACTCTGCGCTGAATGAACTGCTCAGCAGGAAAGACAGCAGGTTTCACACAAAGCCAGACCACAAGAACCTGAAGTCAGGTTTTTACTGTTGAACTGCTGAAAACACTGCAAGAAAACTTTCTGATCTAGTCACAAACTGGACCTGATTGTGGTGCTAAAAGAAAAATTAAGGGCTAACGAAAGTTAATATAATTCATCCTGAGGGGATTATGAATGCCTGTACCAAATTGCATGGCAGTACGTCCAATTGTTGTTGGTATATTTACGTCCAACCTTTCGCCCTCATTGTGGCACTAAAGTAAAGTCATGTCAGTAGGCTTCATGGACTGACCCAATGACATTGCCTTTCCTGGCTGCATGGGAAGTAATATTGGTTTGGCTGAAGGTAAAGTTGAGGGTTATGTTTGTTATTGGGCAGTTAAAGAGCTGCTTTTCTGGACGTTTTGCTCCTTATCATATCATTCCACTCCTCAATAAAAAATATATATATCTCACGGTCAGTTTGGTTGAAAGCTCTGAAAAAGTGAAAAGGTCTGTCAGTGGACCTTTGAGTTGAGATTATTTCGTCACACAACAGGTGTTCAGACGCGTTGAAGTATTATCACCTGAACCCTGCTGAGCTGTTGATATCAGCAACAACACGCTTGTCCCAATTGCAAATGAACTGAACTACTAGAGTTTGGACTCTTGAGTTGAACTTGCCATGTTCAAACTTAGCAAATTGAGTGTATGAGAGAGGTCTTACAGTATGCCTTGTGACACCTGTAATGACATTATTGTTAAATATCAGTGGGAAAAGTGGAAGTGTTTGAAATTGTGAAGGCAATTTTTCCAAACACGTTGTGAAGTTGATGCTCAAAGTGGTGAGACTGGCACCAACAATAAGTCCCTTTTATGTAACACATCCCAGGAGAAGTGTAGGGAATGAAAGCAGGTGTATGATTACCGTTTGATTGCAGTAGTACAGTGTGTTGTCAATATAACACTATATCCATTAACTGAACGTTTAATCACCTTGACAGACAGTTTGGCTTTACAGGAAGGCTCAGTTTTAGAGTTAGAGTGAATGTACAGATATCATATGAAACTAAAAAAACGAAGGAATCCAATGCTCCATGCAGTCTGTTAAATGCAGTATAAATGTGTTTTTACCTATTCTAAAATCGTTTATTTTAATATTTCTGCATACTAGGGTCCCTAAACAGTCTCTGAATTGCATATATTGGGTATGACTGGAAAGCTGAGACTCTATTGAATTTGGTGAGCCCATAATGTATTGATATTTAATGTATGTATATGTGTGATGATGTTAGCTCCCATAGTAGCCATGTCATTGTATTGAGACCATTTTTTGAAACTCGATGTCATTGTATAAAATGACCTGTGGTGACCTCTAGGATAATCAGAGCCTCATGAAACTTGACAACCCCAAACTAGAGACCTAGAGCATTCAGAGGATGTATAGCTATCCTAGGTAGATTGACATTATGGAGGTTTCTGAGCAGTTAACAGAACAGAAAGGCTCACCATCCAATCACCAAAACAAAATTAAATTCTTTCATAAATCTCCAAAAGTTGAATTTTTTTGATACCAAATCACAGCATGGCTTTTTCTATGGTGTTCCTCAAGGTCTTGGTGTCTTAATGTGGCATTTTGGAGGGATTATTGATCATTTTTATCAATTCTCGAGTGGTAAAAAATGGTTGACTTTAAGCACCAAATCTGTGTACCAAATGGTATCAACCCAAAACTTGCTGCAACAACTTATGAGAGATAATAGAGCATGGGGATGATCATTTTCGCTCATGTTTATTTCAGATTTATGACTAGAACAACTTGACACACAGTGCTGAGCTTCATCTCAAATTAATCCTCAGATTCCCAGCTTTCAGATGATGTACAACTCTTCTATGTGACATCTATTGCTGACTTGCTATCTCCCCCTAAAAACACCCTGTACCCCCCTGGTCTTGGTCTATTGTGGGTCTCAGAGGGTTAACATTAAGTGGGATGCATAAGAGCTTGCATAAAAATCTGAGTTTACGGGTCATAATTATGACTCGGATGTTGACTTTAACGCCTTTTACAAGTCGGAAACTGGCAGTTAACTCCCATATGACAAGCCTACTGTAGCCTTCAGACTAACTTCTCAAACGTCTATGCATGTCTAAGCAGACTTCTTCAAAATATCCTTAAGATGTTATGACAAAGTTTACCTTCATTCAACAAGTTTACCCCCCCTCCAGCTCCTCCTCTTTTTCCAATCTACAGGAAGTTGAAATGGGAAGTTTTTTTTTGTTTAACCCCCCACCGTAGCACTTCCCTCCAATTTGTTGAATTTCTCAAAATGTTCCGTTTGTTAGGCTGAAAAGAAAATCACAGAAAAATCACCATAAGGGCTGCTTTGCATTTTTAATTAAGAAACTAACATATGAATATATTTGCATATTATTGAGTTGCAGATTAAATCATGCATACATAATTAGCGTGCAGCAGCGCTCGTTCGTTCGCCCCTCTCTCTCTCTCTCACTCTCTCTCTCTCTCTCTCTCTCTCTGCACTGTGCTTACTGTTTTTTCGGCAAGCTGTGGTTCTGATGGATGCCAGACACACACACACACACACACACACACACACACACACTCGCTTCTTCAGACACTCAAACACTCACATCACACACACACTTACACACCCTCTCCAAACACTTGCGGTACTGTGTGTGTGTCTCTCTCCCTCTCAGTTTGTTTTTTGGAGGAAAATTAGCGTCTGATTTTCTCCGTCAGAATTGAGGCCACGTCAGGTTTTTTATCCTGATTACACCGGAGAGAGAACGAAGAGCTCTCTCTCTCTCTCTCTCTTTATTTCTTCTCTCAGTTTCATTCCTTTAGTCTGTCAGACATATTGTTTGTCTATCCATTTATCTATCTATCTATCTATCTATTACTGATTACGCAAAAGTAATACAATACTCATTACATTACTGTCAGGTTAAAGTCTCCACATCTACATATCACATCTTCTGTATTCACAGCAACTTTTACTACAATTCGGACATATTTACTGCACATAGCAGCACTCCAGAAGTCCAATTCTCTCTGATAGAGGCAGAAGACCCACTTCCAATGTTATCAGCCGAATGAATGGGCGTTATCAGAGGTTATCAGCGTCCAAAGTATTGTGATGCAACGGTTCTTATATCTTTTAAAAAAGTTGTTCCTCGTTTGTTTTCCTACGAATGTCCATCAACATGTGTCAAATTTCCGCTCGTTACATGCATACAGTCTTTTCAAAATAAACATCCATCTTCACAGGAAACAACTTCCTTAGGTTTAGGCAATAAAACTTCTTAGTTAGGTTTTGGAAAATATCGACTTGGTTAGGATTAGGCAACAAAACGACTTAATTATGTTTAGGAAAAGATCATGGTTTGGCTTAAAATAACGTTTTTATATAACTTTTAATAACTTTTTTTAAAAGAAAGTGGCGTTACTTAAGTACGTCAGTTACGTGACAAATATATCAATGTTGACTTGTGGTTACACACGGGACGCGAACGCCGGTCTCCTGGGTGAAAGTCTGTTATTTTTTGTCCCATTCATCCACCCTGACCTCCTTCCTATGTAGCGTTCGCCGCTCTTTATATTTCCTGGTTGAAAATTACATGGATTGAATTCAAATAGATTTTTTGGGATATATACCAATTACAGTGCAATGCTTTTTCAAGATATAGCTACGAACGGTGTAGGAGACCAGCCTGAGTTTTTTTGCGTGTATGTCCACAGGTGTTCAATTTGGCTCACATCTTGAATACAATTTTTTTTCTTAAACATTAAGTTCAAATCTCTAAACAGTTAGTTTGTTGTTCACAACAGATTTGAAATTTTCATTCATACAAGCAAATTGCACGTGTTTTGGCACATATGCAAAAGAGTCAGTACAATACCCACTTGCACGTCTTGCTGATCAAAGCTGGCGCGAATTTTATCGTACTTTTCACAACTTTTAAACATAATTTGAGTCATCACATGCAACATGATCCATTCAATTATAAAACTCTGTCAGATATGCATGCATGTTCTATAAATATCTATGACGAGGAGGAACAATTTGTTGTTTATGAACTGATCGACTTTTCCCGGTAAACTTTGACCTACACTGTTGAAATGGGAATGTAAAAAAACTCAGCTAGACAGAACTGACATTATTGTCTAGTACAGTAAGCAGTCAGTGCCAACAAAAGGTAGAACAAAACAGAGATTTGTATATGAGAAACATTTCCAGGGTTGACTGTCATGGTGAAAAAACACATCTGAACATTTTGACAAGTACGGCTCACACGACGGCAAAACAACTTTTCATTTTGGTGATAATTTACCGACACAATAACTCAGTTTTGAAGGATGAATGAAATGTTTTGGGTGAGTTACTACCTTTTGCAGACACACAATAGAGTTGTGATGTCCCATGAAACAGTTGTGACAATTGCATTTACAGTTTAGAGAAAGTTAAGACAAATGGTCCAAAGTGAGTGAGAAAAACTGTAACTGAGTTTTTTTGTGTATTTTTTTCTTATTTGTAATTTGCATTAATATGTTTGGAGCTTTTGCCATCAGGGATCCCATCACGCTTTGGGTGATGTAATGTTGCCATGTCAGTGAGCCAGCTGTGGGCTCCACCTGAGCCCTGTCTATTTTCACCTAATATTGTTATTTTGGCGAATCTGCACCATGAAGTCATGTTGCATTAGCTTTACCAGCAGTTTGTGTTTGCGCTGTAACCATGGACGTAGACAACATCACCTGGACCACTGTAGAAAATGTCAGAACATTATGAGGATGATTATGAAGCAAGTTAAAGGAGCTTTGTTTTATGATTTCTAGGTACATTTATTACTTTAATACCATGATGGATACCTCCAATGACTGAGAAGAAGGGATGTGAATTGAGTTTAAAGGGTTAATTCACCAAGTTTAATATTTCTAAATGTCCAGTAATTTCTTTACTTCCCTCTCCTCTCACCCTTTCTCCTGTCCTCCCTCCCTTTCTTTTTTCCTCCATTCTTTTCTTACCCACGTCCCTTTCTCCTCTCCACTCCTCCCTCTCTTTCACCTCCCCTTTCCTCCACTCCTCCTCTTCTACCTCTGTTTCTCCTCACCTCTCCTCCCTTCCTTTGTGTCCTCCACCCTTGTTTGTTCCTCATCTTCTCCCCTCTCTGTTTTCATCTCCTTTCCTCTCCTCCAGTCTTTTTTCCTCTCCTCCTTTCTTTTCTTTTTTGATGATTATGAGGCAAGTTAAAGGAGCTTTGTTTTATTATTTTTAGGCACATTTATTACTTTAATCCCATGATGGATACCTCCAATGACTGAGAAGAAGGGATGTGAATTTGTGAATTGAGTTTAAAGGGTTAATTCACCAAGTTGAATGTTTCTAAATGTATTTCTTACAAAAGATTCAATCTGTGCAACAGTTGGATGGAAACATATACTGATCTCACCCGTGTCACTCTTTCACGGTCTGCCTTGCTGCACCTACACGTGCCTCTGTTTCAAATGTGAAAGTGTGTGTACCTCTACGGTCCTCTGTGTGTATGGTTGTCTATTGTGTAGTGTGTGTGTGTGTGTGTGTGTGTGTGTGTGTGTGTGTGTGTGTGTGTGTGTGTGTGTGTGTGTGTGTGTGTGTGTGTGTGTGTGTGTGTGTAGCTGCCTGCTCTCGACTCTTCAATCCTGTCGATAACTTTAATTCAGGCCTGCAACATAAAAAGACTTGAATCAAAGGCTCACGATAGGAAGTGGCTGTATGAAGAGAACAAAGTGCAGTCGTGCTGAGTGTGTGTGAGAGAGTTCCCAGGCCTTTAGGCCAGCACTGATCCATGTGTGACAGAGAGAGAAAGAGAGAGAGAGAGAGAGAGAGAGAGAGAGAGAGAGACAAAGGGAGTTATTGCAAAAACATAAAGAAAGAAGAAAAGGAAAGAGGAAAAGGAAGAATATCGGAAGGAAAAAAGGAGGAAAAAAGAAGGAAATTAGAACAAAAATAAATGAAAGAGGGAAACATGAAAGAGACAAGGCAAAAAGGAGGGAGAGGATGTAAGAAAGGAGGAGGACAAGTGTGAAAGACTAGAAGGAAATAGTACAGGGGGAAGAAATATGATGAGAAAACAAACTCAGAGACAAAAAGAGATGTAAAGAAAGGGCGAGAGACATTGAGAAAGACAGAAGAGGAGAAAGAGAAAGAGAGAGAGAGAGATTGACAACGGGGCGGCGTAATGTGAAGAAAATCCTGTCGGCGTGAAATCGGGATGAAATGTGAGATTATAATTCAACCAGGGATTAACTGTCATCTCACCACTAGAGAGGAGGAGGAGGAGGAGAAGAGAGGGAGGGGGAGAGGAGGAGTGACGAAGTATAAGGGAGAAAAAGGGAGGAAGAGGAGAGGAAACTAGTTGGGGGCATGGCATTTTGAGATGCATATAAAGGGAGTTAAAGTGTGAGGAGGGGAAAGATGGGGGAGGACGGGTGTGAGGAAGGAGGAGAAGAAAGCAGAGTAGGACGGAAGGTTGGGAAAGGAGGGATGTGGAAGAGGAGGAAGACAGTAATGGGGACAAAGTACTAGGGAGGAAAGGTGGATGACGAGGAGGTAAGGAGGAGGAGAGGAGGAGGAACAAGACGAAAACAAGGAATTGGGGAAGGGAAGACGATGAGGAGACTTAACAGAGAAAGTAGGAGGTGAAAGGGAGGAAGGAGGGAAGAAGAATGCAGAGGGGCGTTAGTGAAGAGGGAGGAAGGGGAGAAGGCAGGGAGGATGAGAAAGGGATGAAAAGAGGAAGGAAGTGTGACCGTTAAAGCAGAGACAGACAATGGCTGTTGTCCCATTTATGTCTCCGGTCCTCCTTAAATAGATTGGAAGCTCAAGGGTGTATGCGCTTTGAATAGACTGTGCTACCTTAAGGTCAAAGGTCGCTTTGAATGAGTTTTTAAAAACAGAATTGAAGACTCAGCTAAAACTCCTTTCCTTTATTTCCTCTTCCAGTGCTCCCTTATGTCCTCCCTCCTCTCTCCTTCCTTCCTTTTCTCCTGGGATCATTGCTTTTCTCCTCTACTTTCTCCCTTGTTTCCTTTTTCCTCACCTTACCTCCACTCCTTCTTTCCTGCCTTAAGTTCTTTACTTCCCTCTCCTCTCACCTTTTCTCCTGTCCTCCCTCCCTATCTTTTTTCCGCCATTCTTTTCTTACCCACGCCCCTTTCCTCCACTCCTCCTCTTCTACCTCTGTTTCTCCTCACCTCTCCTCCCTTCCTTTGTGTCCTCCACCCTTGTTTGTTCCTCATCTTCTCCCCTCTCTCTTTTTATCTCCTTTCCTCTCCTCCAGCCTTTTTCCTTTCTTCCCTTCTTTTCTCTTTTCCATCTTCTTCCATCATCTTTTCTTCCCCACTTTTCACCTCCCATCCATAATTCTCTCCTCTCCACCCTCTTCCTTATCAAGGCACCTTTTTTTCTTTTCTCCACTCCTCCTCTTTTACCTCTGTTTCTCCTCTCCTCTCCTCCCTTCTTTTGTCTCGTCAACCCTTGTTTCCTCTCGTCTCCTCCCTCCTTTTCTCCCCGTCCGCCTTTTTTTTCTCCCACATTTCCTCATCTCCTTTCTTCTTTTCTTCCCTCCTCTCTTTTCATCTCCTTTCCTCTCCTCCCTACTTCTTTTCTCCTCTCCTCTACCCCACATCTTTTCTTCCCCACTTTCCTCCTCCCTTTCATAATTCTCTCCCCTCCTCCCTCTTCCTTATCACCTCACCCTTTTTTTCCCCCCTTCCTTCCCTCCTCTCCTCTCCTAATGCTCTCCTTTCAGCACCCCTTCTTTCTCCCTCTCCTCCTCCCTCTTTCCTCCGCTCTTCATTCTTCTTCGTCTCCTCTGCAGGTTTGTTGACCAAGCAAGCATCAGACAAAATTAAAAATGCTGTCTCGGCTTCTTTTCCTCAACCGGGTCACTCTTTTTGGGTTCTATAATGTTTTTCCCCCTTTTTGCACTTCTCTCCTCCCTCCCTCCCTCCCTCCATCTCTCCATCCCTCCATCTCTCCCTTCATTCCCCATGCAGTCTGGTTGGGTACAATGCTGGGAGCCAGCCAGCGCTGCAGACAGATGGTCCACTTATTAGATGTGCATCAGCCCTCCCTCCCCTTCCTGCAGCTCGCTTTTTAATCAAATTAAAGCCGAAAGAAGAGGAGAGAGAGGGAGAGAGAGAGGTAGAGAGAGAGAGGGAGGTTTGGGAGGTCTGCTCGCTTGTTTTGGAGTCTATTATTTGTTTGAATAGGATGAATGATGACGATGTTAATATGAAATTTGGAAGACTGAATCACTGTCTGTGGTGACTGTGTTGGTGACTGCCTGTATCCACCGCCCCCCCCCCCTCTCCCCATCCTCCCCGAGCCCTTGCTCTTTTTTTCTTCATCCCTCTCTCTCTTCCTGTCAGTGTGATTTTATTTTATGCGGTTTTAAAGGGGAACTCCACCAATTTTACACATCAAGATCAGCGTACTTGTCGGAGTTGGTATTACTCCACTAGCCAGTGGAAGCAGTTGTATAGCGTCTTCTGTGGCTCTGGAGGAGCTTTGTCAATGAAGTGATGATGTCATAGTCATATAATGAAATAAGGGAAGAAAGGAGGAGAGTAAATAGGAAAGGAGGAAACAGGTGAGGAGAGGAGGAAACACGGATCGGGGGGGGCAAGGGAAGATGGGAGGAAATATATAAGCGTATATTGATAAGAAGTGAAAGTCAGTTGATGGTTCCATTGCAACATCAACTTCCAGCAGCAGAGCTGCAATTTCAGACTGAAAGCGACTAGTGATGTGCAAAAGTAAAACAAAATTATTTCTATTCTATATTCATATTTAATGTCTCTACCAAAATGGTCTGTGTTGAACAATACAAATATTATAAATATGCATACTATTATAACTGTTTAGTTATTTAAGCCGGCAGAACCAGATATGTGGTATGAGCCTGCAGGGCGGTGCAGTCCCGTGGGTCTGATGCAGGTTCATTATGCTGAGGAAAGTAACTCTGGATTCAGCTATTAGTTAATTTTGATGATTTACATGAGGACTATTAAGTGTTTGATTTACTTAAAAAAAAAAAAAAAATCTGCGTTTTCAGTCCAAAATGGCGGCAACGCTACTGCAGCGCCATCTAGCGGCTGTTGTCAAAAAAGCACCGTAGTTTCACCTCTTTGCTTCTATACTCTTTGACATAAACCCTGGAGTTTGAAAGAAGTGAGAATTTGCCAGGGAGGTTCTAAATGAAAAGATCAGATTGTATTATAGACACTAAGAGTCAGGATATCTCGCGCTCTTGTGAGTCCCCCGACTTTATGGAAGTGCCTTTAAAAGAAGAACTTGCAAAACTGAAAGTGAGCACAGCGGAAATGTCCGTGATAATCCCTAATGGCACAGGAAAACCGCGTGCACAACTATAGTAAACACGAGATGCCCAAGTTGAAGCAGCAAGTCGGTGTGTTTACTGTCATTATGGAAGAGGAGTATGTCTTTAATCTCCGCACCGCCCTTGTTATAGACAGATCCAAAAATGTTACAGCTTATTGAAACAACCTGATCTGAAGCAGCCAGAGATATCACAGTCCTTCCTGGCAGACCTGCTGGTGTTGTGGTAAATCTGCGGAGCGGGTATTTCTGTGTCTGCACACAGACCTGCGTGTCAATCAGACTTACAATGGAGGCTCTGTGGCGTGTTAAAGTTTACCTTTAATTTCCAAGGCGCCATCTGACCAGTTTGAATGAAACTTTGTGATCATGTTGCAAATAAACAGTTGAGCAGCTCCTCACACAGAACTGTTGTTTTAACACAATTATATTTAGATAAAAGGCCACATTACACAGGCACAGCCAGTTGTCTGGGATTTCAGTAACACTGTGTGCCAGAAAAAAAAAAACAGACAAACACTTCAGATCAATACAATCAGAGGCGTTTATGGCGCCTCCTATTGGCCAGTTTGAACATTGAGTTGAGTTGATTTAATGGTGCAACTGCACTGCTTCTGATTAATCTCATTTTATGTATCCAGGTCTGCTTCAACTTTTACAGCCTGAAAAACAAATCTAAATAATGAAGTTGATAACTAATCAAGCTGACAGAATGTGTAGTGACTGATCCCTCAGTCAGTCAGATATCTAGTATCGATTATAGTCAATTAAATGGCATTAAAATAGCTACACATTCTTCTAATACTGTGTGTTAAAAACACACTGACTGTTCTGTGCTGTTATCTGCTGCAACTCCCTCTTTGGTAAGAAAACAGAAAGCAAAATCTTCAAGATGATCGACGTGTTAGCCAGGAAGAATTTCATCTGAAACCATGCAAGAAAAGAGGAGAGAAGGGAAGAAGGGAGGAAATATGAAAGGAGGAAAAAAGAGGGGGGAAGTAGGAGACGAGAGGAAATGAGGAAACAAGGGAAGAAAAGAGGACAGTAAAGAGGAAACAGGTGAGGAGAGGAGGAAACAAGAGGGGGAGGGAGGGAGGGAGGGGGAGGGAAATGTGGAGAGGAAACAAGGGAGGAAATATGAAAGGAGGAAATGAGGGGGGTAGAAGGAGAAGAAAGGAAATGAGGAAACAGGGGAAGATGGGAGGAAATATGAAAGGAGGAAACAAGGGGAAGGGGAAAGGGGAGTAAGGAGATGAGAGAAAAAACAAAATAGGAGAGGAGGAAACATGGGGAGGAAACAAGGGAAGAAGGGAGGAGAGGAAATAGGAAAGAAGGAAACAGGTGAGGAGATGATGAAATCTAAAGGGGAAGAAGGGGAGGAAACAAGAGAAGAGGAGGCAATGTGAAAGGAGGAAACGAGAGGGAAAAGGAGACAGGAGGAGAAAACAAGATAGGAGAGGAGTGAACACAGGTGGAGGAAACAAGGGAAGAAGGGAGGAAATAGGTGAGGAGAGGAGGAAACGGGGGACGAAGAAGGGGAGGAAAAGAGCGGAGAAGAAATGAGGAGAGACAAGAGGAGAAGAGGAGTGAAGGAGGAGAGTGTGTTGAAAGAAGCACACGGTCTGGAAACGGTGGAAAAAGTGAATATTGGGCTCAGTTCAAAGGCAGGCAGCGAGCTGAGAGAGAGAGGGGGGGAGAGAGAGAGAAAGAGAGAGGGGGAGAGAGCTAGAGAGAGAGAGGGAGAGAGAGAGAGAGGATG
>CAKAKQ010040062.1:0-27986 GCA_916700675.1 Helicolenus avius
TGTAGATTGGTCTCATACACTGTTTGTAGCGACACCTACAAAAATGTATTTATTTGCCACTTAACTGACGTACTAAAGTTACGCCACTTCCGGAGTTATTTGAAGCCAAACCACGATCTTTTCTGAAGCCAAACTAAGTATTGCTTAATCCTTATCAAAGACTGAATGCATGTAACGAGTGGAAATTGACACGTGACATTTGTAGGGAAATGAACGAAAAAGGAGGAATTACTTTTTCGTACGATATCATACGAACATTGTATGACAATACGTTGCATAGTGAAATAAAATAGAACCTTTTTGCATGATAAAGATTTGTTATTATAAATGACAAACCATAACTGACTGTGCCACAGTAAAGATGTGTTTATGAAGCTGGTGGATGTGTGGGGTGGCTGGAATGAGCTGGAACAAAATGAGAGGAGCCCAGGAGAGGACATGTATTGGAGGAATGATTTGAGCACTGAGCTTGAAGGTGTGGTGACAGAGGAGTTGATGAAGGCAGTGGACAGACGGAGAGACAGATACACAGAAATATAAAAAAGGGAGGACGGAAACTGAAAAAGAGAAGGCGGAGGGAGAACACTTTAAATCCATCTGCTGTCTGCCCGCTTGTCATTTCTAACCAGCCAACCAGTACCATAGGTGGCTTACGGAGGAGTGTTACATTTAGCATTCACCAGGCAGCCTATCCATTACTCAGGACACACACACACAGAAATTTAATTAGTATGTAACAATTTAAAAGCATTAATTTAATTAACTTTGCAGTGCGCACGGATACAAATTGCATCAAATAGATGGAGTCCATTACTGACATAACAATGCCTTAAAAACAAACAATAAAAAAAAACTGCGGGACAAAATGGAAAGATTTGCATCATGTTTTAAAACTAGCATAGCCTAAATGTCTTGTGAGAGCGCTGTAATTTAATTTAAATGAATTATTATATGCAATAGCCCCTTAAACACCTTAATTATACACAGATTTAAACAAAACATTAACATCAAGTGGTCCTTCCTAAACCTCATAAATAACAAGAGATATGGTGCTTACACACAGCAGTTATGTTGGTATCAAGTGTCTTGCTACTTATCTCACTTGCCGTGAATGCACTTGAATTGCAGTGGCCAGTAGCCATGAGGACAGAGACACAGTCTGTTAACCAGATCATCTTGGTTCAACCCCCCTGTGTTGGCAGGTAGACTCTTGGCTCATGGGTGGCCCAAAGGGGCCACAATTTCACTGATGCCCACTTCCACAAGTCTCCTGTCTGTTGGTGTAAGCCATTACTGTGCAGTTCTATATCCAAATCTGCATATTAGTGCTGGCCAGAGACCAGTGGATGTTGTACCCAGTTGTACTTGTATGATACTCACTGAAAACATAAGAGGCACATCTTGTATCTGGGAGCCACAGTGATGTCAAAGTAAGCATCTTTCCAATCGATGGTGGCAAATCATTTGTCCAGAAGGCTATTTCACTTAACTCCCATGCCTGAGTGAGAAATGGAGGAGTGAGGGTTCCCTGCCATGCCCCTGTAGGGACGCGGGTAGAATCATCAGTATCAGTAGTAGTAATCCTGTCTCCCATTTTAACAGGAGAGTATACGGCAGAAGAAATTAGGAGGAAGGATGCCAAAAGTCTGGGGATGGTTTGGACTCACTTCAAGTGGGCTGGAGATGCAATTTGTCACGGCCACGTCCGTGCCCCTGTCTCTCCCTTGTGTTTCCCTCTGTATCCATCTCCTCTTGTGTCTTCCATGTCCCCGGTTTGCCTCTCTCTGTGTGTGTGTGTGTGTGTCTCGTTCCCTGCCTACCAGCACATGTGGGTACAATCAGCTCATCAACCCACAACCTTAACTTTCCTCTCTCTCTTCGCCACATCGTTGGTCCAGTCTCAGTGGTAAAGGCTACGCTAAGGCCTCTTTTCAAAAGAGTATTCCTTGTGTTCTTGTTTTCCAAGTTAATTCTTGTATGTTCCCTGTGCTCCAGGATTCCCACCTGCCAATATCTCTCCGCTGCTTCTTCGGCTAGCCACGCCGCCCAGCCGCTCTCCATAACACCTACCGTCTCCAGTCATCCCCACTTTTCAACCCATCTCCGTCTACAGTCACAACTGCAATAAACCAGTAAAACTTCATCTGCCTCTTTGTCTGTTTTCTGCGCTTGGGTCCACTTTAGCTCCAACGTAACAGCTCCTTGTGCCACCACGAGGTCCAAAAAAGTAGATCAAGACGTGGTCTGGCTGCTTTGGTCCACCTAAGCTTTTCTTGTGGACTGGTCATTTGGAATACGATTTCTAAGAGAGAGATGGCAACATCTAGGAGCGATATGATGCTCGGGCAGAGCAGCAGATGAGTTTAGAGAGTTTATTTTCTTTTTATAGGAAGTCAAAGCCATAGCAAGGGTGACGTATGAAGAGTAGGCCAAGGATTGGGGGTGAAATAATGGGTAATTAAGTTGGTAATACCACAAATAACTCCATGCCTTCAAGGTAGGCCTATATTTATATATATTTCAACTACCAAAATAAATGCTGCTTCATGCTGCATTCATTCTCAACAATTAAAGCTAGAGTTGGTGATCTTCTTAAAATATGTTTTGCTATATTTGTTGAATTTCTCTATACATCACGACAGCAATCAATAAATCAAATACTCTGACAAATAAAAAAGAAAACAATCTATCTGGTATATGTGGCTGTCTCAGGACTACAATAAACCAGTCCAATCATTTCATTCATTCATTCATTCATGCAGAGTCTTCCACAAGCTTCTAGCTTGACAGCTGTGAGTATCAACAATTCATTATGATGTGTTTATGTTCGTAATGATAATTGTGGGGGAGTGGCTTTGGAGGGAGGCCTGAAGCTACGGACTGTCAGTGTGTCCGACTTGATGACTTTCTCGCTAGATTTTGGAGCTAGTGCTGCTAGCTACTTTCATTGGAAAAGAGTTGGATAACTTTAAGAAACTAGCCTACTCTTGCTAGTTCCTTACGATTACCAACCTAGCTTGAAGTCTGCCAATTATGGCAGATTGAGTCCACTGAATGATACACAGGAAAAGAAACAAGCACTGAAACAGCATCATGGAGGGATACATAGCTTTAAAAATGCCAACTGAGAGACAAACGAAATAAGAAAGTAACTAATGAAGTTAAAGATAAAATCAAGTTCATTCAGTTGATCCAAGTTCAAGTATTGAACAATGAAATACACACAAAGGCATGTTGATTTAGCTTTATTGTAATGAAACATGATATTTGCAGCATCGGGTTCAACAGATCCATGGGTTCAGTTAGAGGAAGTTCAACATCAAGATAAGTACTGGCCATCTGTGAGGACGTAGAGGAGCATGGTGTCCTCTAAAGTGTTCAAAGCTTCAGCTGTAAGACAAAGAGAGGGAGTGGAGGGTAACAGGGTGATGTGAGGGAGCAGAACCTTGTTGCCCTGCCCAACTGGCCAACACAGCTTGAGTGCTGGCTTGTTGTGGCCACAGACCTTCTCCGTGTGACCTTTAACCAGGTGGCCTCTACACAACACACCATTACCATAACATGACAGCAGTAGCAAACCAAGAGAAATGATATAGAGGAATGGACATACAGCATGGAGCTGCGGGTGATAATAATGTACACTAAACTGAAACACTACAAAAAAAAAAAAATCACGCAATTTGCCTTTAATAGACATAACCTTCACATACCAGATTGTGTTTTTAAATAAAAGAATAAAATGGAGTGGAAAGGAGACATGAAGAGAAAGCATGGGGCCACAGCGATAATAGGCTGCATTAGCCACACCTTGTGGGAATGAGCCTGCAGAGAGGCTACTTGCTCAGTGAAGTGTAATCTTCAGTGGCCTGGCCCCAGTGACAGCCAGCATAGTGAGTGGTTCGGGGTGGGGCCAGTGGGGCCTTACACAAAGCAATGAGTTTCACTATGGCAGGTAGGGGATACAAATAACACACATACAGCATAAACACAGGGGGAGGGCATCAGACCGTGTAGGAGCCCAGCATGAAAGGTAGATCAGCGGTGATATAGAGAGAAAACTAGATGTTGGAAAGGGGACTGTGGGGAAATTGGCTGGAGGGCGTGAAGGGATGAGAGAGAGAAGATAGAAACTAGGCAGCGATGGTAAATAGAACAGAGCTGTATATGTGGAAATGCAATGGGAAGAAAAGGGTGAATGGAATGATAAAGAGGATAACTATGGTGTAAAGAGGGAGAGCTGAAAGGATAAAACAAAAAGATACAAGGTCAAAGAGGGGATGTAAAAGGAATAGATACCACTAGCTGGGAAATGATCACATGCTCTTAAGGGGAATGCATAGCGTTACCTGGTGGAGAAGAAACCAAAGACAACACCTGGAAACCACAGAGGCACAGATCTACATGGTAGAGGTGTAATCACAAGTGCTATCTCCACAGGACCAGCCCTGTTTCCTAAAAATTACTTATTATTAGGTTTGTCTTTTATGTATCACAAAAGCCTTTGTAAGACTGCAGCTGGCCACAGCAAACGACGTAGTACAACAAGCGATGCACAGAGCAGGTGACGTATATTGGGCGACCGTGAAGGAAAATATGTTGAATAGAAGCGTTTTTGAATAATAATGGGTATAGCAAGCAAGAAAGTCAAATACTGGCAGATGGGAAGGGAGATGGATGGGTCCAACAAACATGGACTTTCCCACAGAAGACCGGTGTTGGTGTCCCATATGAAGTGCAGTCATTTCTTGCCCATGTTTTTACGTACTTTTAAGCCAAACCATGCTGTTTTTTTTACTAAATCTAACCAAGTTTTGTTGCCTGAACCTAACTAAGTGGTTTTGTTGCATCTTTGTTTTGTTTTATTACCATTTACAATGTTAATCACATGTTTAAAACTGCTTAAAACTGCAACCGTAATCCAGGAGAATAAACTTCTCCCTCAAAACGTGTTTTGGTTATGCAGTTTTGATGTCTTGGAACGTAATTGTGTGGGAGACAGGGTTGAAAGGACTTTCATTCACTATTAGTAGCTGAAATGTATTTAACTTGTCTCAGGGACAAGAACATGAGAACAGAGAAAATAGTCCCTCCTTTACATTCTAAAAAAAAAAAAAAAAAAAGCACTCTCTGTTTATATCATGTTTATTTTTGTTTATAGCTTATTTGTATATTGTATATTCTTAAATTTCAATTTCAATTTTTTAATTATTCTATTTTATTCTAACATCTTTATATATTCTTTTGTTATTATACGGTTATACTGTTGACTTGCACCAACATCACCAAAGCAAATTCCTAGTGTAAATCTCTTACACCTGGCAATAAACACTATTCTGATTCTGATTCTGATTCTGATTCTGATTCTGATAATGCAATCCAACATTATGGTATATAAGCTCCCTGACCCTTGACCTTCTATATTTAGTATTATGCTAAATATTACCATAATAAGAACTGGCGTTGTGAACATAATGATGATATTTGAAGTTGATGTTTCTGGTATTATTGTCTCAGTTTGTATTCATTTGAAAAGTGTTCATCACATTTACATTTTTGCACCCACATATATGTGAATATCGTAGGCAATATATCAGAAACACCTTTCAATAAAATGCAGTCCAACGCAATCACACCTCAAATCGTGGCATATACTTGAGTCAGCTAGCACAGAAAGAACTAAGGGAGTTGTGTGAAGAAAGACTGAAATGTTAAATGAGGTGGTATTCACCGCAGGGCTCTTTTAGTTCCTTCCTTTGCATTGTACAGTTGTTTTTACTTTTTTGGACGCTCACTGTGCTTTCTTCAGTGGCTTCGACGATAATGGCTCTTAATGGTGCACTCAGCATGCAATCAAATCATATCACACATATGCATGACAGCCGAGCCAACCATTCATCCACGCCCCTCGTGTCACCATGCATCTATTTTAGTTAATGATAGCCATGGCTGGATCCACTTGACCAATTGACTTCACCATTGTATTATTTGTCCTTCAGGTTGCGGTCGGGCTGTTTACGAGTTGGAGGCACGACTTCATCACCCTTTCCCACCTCCCTCCGTCTTTACGACCCTGTAGGTACCTGACCTTTAAGAGAGTGTCTGGTGAAACGAAACACGGAGAGGAATAGAGGAGGGCTCAGGAGATGTGCGTACCCCCCTAGGGAGATGGACAGACTCGTATAGACATGGGGAAGTAGTGGCACTTGAAAGCAAATGGGAATCGGGATGGAAATAGAGGCACATCAGCAACTGGTGCCTGCAGGGTGGAGAGAAGTTGTTTGGTGTGCACCACTGAGGTGGAAATGTGTGGATGGCCTGGCATGGTGGGTGGGCAATAGCTTCTTTTAAAGGAAAAATGAGAAGCATTTTATGGCTAGGGAGATTTACTGTAATTCACTGTATTTGTGTTCCTTTTATTAGTAGCTATAGTGATCGGGGAATTAAATAACATGCATCAATTACATTAGAAAAAGAGGCATGGGCTTTATTTGAAGTGGGACTGTATTGGCCCTACAGTACATACACTGTATGTTTATCTAAAGCTCATGCTGTGTGTAGTAGTAGGATCCCACTCAGAACACAAAACTTATTTTCCTTGCTGGTATGTGCTACATGCCAGTTATAAATGCTTTAAACTCACACTGACCTGTCTTTTTTTAGGGAGGTACAGAGGGTCTTTAGGAGACAATAGATGTCACATAGAAATGGTGTACATCATCTGAAAGCTGGGAACCTGAAGAATAATTTGAGATGCAGCTCAGCACTGTGTGTCAAGTTGTCCTAGTCATAAATCAGAAATAATTATATATGAATTCAAATAAATTGTGAAAGTTTAGAGTGCATAAGTGCTTAGAGCATTGTGATGGAAGCATGTGATGGTAATTCCCATGCTCTATTATGTATCATAAGTTGTTGCAGAAATTTTGGGGTTGACACCATTTGTTCATTTACAGATTTGGTGCTAAATGTAACCATTTTTTACCACTCATGAATTGATAAAAATGATCAATAATAAATCAATAATAACAATAATAAAAAGACACCAAGACCTTGAGGAACACTAGCCATCAAAAAGCCATGCTGTGATTTGCTTTCAAAAACTTTTGACATTTGGAGATTTCTGCAAGAATTGCATTTTTGGCGATTGGATGGCGAGCAGTTAAACTGCTCAGAAACCCCCTTATTGTCAATCTACCTATGGAAGCCATCCATCCTCTGAATGCCCTAGGTCTCTAGATTGTGGTTGTAAAGTTTCATGAGGCTGTGATTATCCTAGAGGTCACAAGAGGTCATTTTATACATTGATGTCAAGTTTCAAAAAATGGTCTCACAATATGAAATGGCTGCTATGGGGACTAACATCATCACATATGATACCATTATCTTCACTGTAGCTTTAGGACTGAGCCAGTAATGATTGCCGGCGATCTCGCGGGTCTCAGAAGGTTAATCAGTTATGTCACTGGATGTCTGTGTGACATACATGTTGTTAAACACTTCCATTATAAATGCTGCTGTTAAATATCCTCCTCATGTAAAAATCTGCAAAATAAATATAAATTCAAAGTGTTACTGAGGCACTCAATTATATCGTGGTGACAAATAGTCCACCTGGTATGTTTAAGAAAAATTAGCACAAAAGTCATAAACGTGTTTTCTGTAAATGCCTCCCATATTTCACGGGCATATTGCAGTTCTAAAGTGGTTTCATTCAACAATTAGGTAACGAGTTCTCCCGAGCTTGTGCAGCAATTCTCAGCCTTAACTGGCAAAGACATTTACCATGCAGCGCTTGTAAACATCTGATTAACACTGCTTGGCCCCCACGCAAACACTATTACAGACATATTCGCATACACAAACACATCACGTGGATAAGAAATAATCCTTTACAATGAAGGCTGAGCACAAACAACAGCCGCCGTACTAGATAATAGAGTGTGGAAGGTGACAGCTGAAAAAGCACTCTAAATACACACATGGCCAGATAACTAGCGGAGAGGTGTTTACATCCACAGCAGCAAAGTGACACACACATTAATGCAAACATACATTCTCTGTTTTCACATGTGCAGTACAGTACATACATCTCTATCTGTCACTGACACGCACACGTTTACAGGTATATAATGACAAAAGTGATGAGGAGAGGAGTTTGAGCCAAGGGGATGTTTTTCCTCATTGAGGAAATCCGAAGTTGTCGTTATTAAATTCTAATTTCAGAGCAGTCTGTTTCCATCAGCAACATTACCCTTCATCTCCAAAGGGGGTTATTGATTTGGGTCCTAATCTACAAATAAATATATTGTCGGAGTTTATTTTTTTTTTCCATGCTGTCAGCAATGTTAAAAGGACACAGCTCATCTGGCTGATGGATGGGAGCAAATGTAGCCCAGGGCCTAAGGGTGGACTGCAAGAGAAATGTACCTTATAACAAACACACACACACACACATATAAACATCCCCTCCAGATGGGTCCCCCCTTGTGAGCAGTGTGTAGGATCCAATTATGTGTGTGTGTGTGTGTGTGTGTGTGTGTGTGTGTGTGTGTGTGTGTGTGTGTGTGTGTGTGTGTGTGTGTGTGTGTGTGTGTGAGTGTGTGCGTGGGTTGGGCCTAGAACAATGTGAATCTTAACAATCGCTTTGGCCTAATTTTCAGTGTCAATGTAGAAAAACTAATGAAAAATCAGTGGCAAAGTTGTTGTTTTGTTATTTTAGTTTGTTTATAATGTTATAGTTTTGGAATCTTGCTTGCATTACGTTAGCTTTCTGGCTTGTAGCTGAGTTCTATGAGCTGAGCAAACTAGAAATATCTCCCGTTGTCAAGTCTTAGCTAAGGTCCGTCCTATTTACTGGAGCAGTGAACAACGTTTCCATTGCATAAGAACCTTATGGGATGGAAGTGATTTTTCCAGAGCTGTGTTACGATACACAGTGTACATAAACAGTACTCCGTTGTTCAGGGAATGTCAGTTAAAGGAACTTCCCTCGGCAAAAATCCTCCATTCGGAACACCCTTGGATGTACAAAGAGAACTGGATACGGTGTTGGAGGCGGGCTCCCGTTCATTCCTATGAGAGTTGCTCAGTGGCGCATGATGCCAAAATGGCCCAACTGCCGAGTGATAAAGCACCCGGATCATCCAGCGATTTTCCGCATCCATTGAGCTCATAGAACAGACGCATAACCCCGCCTCACAGCCCTCTGTCCAGCCTCTGGGTCTCATTCACATGAACAGAGGAAGGGAAATAACTCCGGATTCAGCTATTAGTGCATTTTACAACTTTTAGGACCTAATGATTTAAATAAGGGCTATTCAAGTGTTCGTACTGGGAAGTTGATTTACTTCCAAAACAATTATCCGCTGTGTTACAGACGTCTCTTTCCCAATGTAAGTCTATGGGGAAAAGTCTTTTTGGGCGCAATGACGGACACGGAAGTTGTAGTACCGCCGTTTGGCCACTACGAAAAGTTGCATCAAAACTCATCGCTCTTCCTGGGGGGCTGGGGAACACGCTGCAACGTCACCAAGACAGACATCACCTTCTCCCTGTGTTGGTAACGTAAACACCTCGGATACTTGTTGATGCTACTGTGGACATTTTTACACACTTGAAATAAAATATTGAATATCTCCTGCCGGGACCTTGAATTAATATTTGGATATCAATAACATTATCGTTAAACTCAGCAATGCTCAGTGAACAGCGATGTCTCCAGAGCACAGCAACGGCTGTGGCATGAGTGATTACAGAAGTTAAAATTAAGGTAATCTTGCTTGTAAACTTGCAGTGAAGTAAAGAGCTGAAAACTTTAGATTGTGGTTACAAAATGTATGAAAATATCAATTAATGGTCTTAATTGTTTTTCTTTGGCAATTGACCATGGTATAAGCTGGATAATGCCCTTCTGGGTGTCCATAATCAGGAATTAATGGACGACGTGGAGGCCTCTGCAAAGTCCATTAATTCCTGATAATGGACACTCGTCAGGCATTATTCCTTACTTAAATCATGCACCTATGTTACCATTCAAATATTATTATTACACATACAGATCACAAATCATCTAGCACGCAGCATCACAGGGCTGTATGGTGTTAGTGTAGGTCAAGGTTGTAGTAGGTTATTGCTACCATAAAATAACCCTAATGGACAATCTTATGATACCAGGTTATATGGTTATTTTATATTGCAAATGTATCTTGCAGTTTGATGTTTTAGGGTCTTGCATGTAAACACAAGCTTTATAGCGAGGTGGATGAAGAGGAGAGAATGAGATGGTCGGAGCTAAAAATGAACGTCATAAAGCACGATCACTGAATATGTCGCCTCCTTTATTTGCAGAGCTTTTAGTGCCGTTCTTGCATCATGATGTAAACCATTTTTAGCCTGTGTAGTGAAAGCTGTAGTTCTAAGGAAGGCTGCATGACCACAGAATCAGGCCAGCAGCACAGCTTTTACACTCTTTGTGTTAAAAAAAATGCAGACTAAAAAAAAAATGAGAAAAAAATATATTGAGTTTGCTCCCAAAACGAGTCTTAATTTGTCAAAATTATTAACAAAATAGCCATAACTGATAATTGTCTGATGGGACATCTTCGTGAAATGATAAAGAGCATTTTGCTGTGACGATGTTAAGCCCTTTCACAGCCCCCCCTCTTCCATCCACCAGACGTGCAGGCACGAAGCACAGAGAGGTCAAAGCTGAGCAGAAGTCCCTGTGGGAGCCGGCGTGACCTTCAACCTTTAGGGTGCTCATCCCTGATGCTCACTCCCTAGAGGTGTCAGATGAAGACAAACCGAGAGGTGCTGTATGCAAAGGCGAGAAAGGAAAGTGTGGGAAGGGAGGGACGAGCACCTTGAGAAAGTGAAAGAGGACAAAAAGTGCTTTGAATGAGTGTGGTAAAGGAGAGAGTCAAGGGGAAGGAAAGGGAGAGTGAGAGTGTGGTGGTGTGTATGGGGTTAACAGACAGCAGAGAAGGGGGGAGGAGAAGTAGTGCTTGAAGAATGAATACAATGAAGATGAGGCTGCATTAGCAGCACGTCTCAGGCCAATTACTCTGCTGCTACCCCTCTCTTCTATCTCTCGTCTGCTTTCCTTCTCTCTGTGTCCTCACCTCTCACTTTCCTCTTCCCCCTCTCTCTCACTTTCTCTATCTCCGGCTCTGACTATCCATGTGCTGTCAGCAGCAACAGATCCCTAAACGATACCGGTCTGCACTGGCAGGTTTTATCTTCCCGTGCTACAATAGGAAAGAAGGATCTGAGAAGCGATAAGATAGGACCAACCAACAGTGACAACAGCAAACACATAATGGCGAGGCACACGTTTGATGCAGTGCTTCACTGCCATCTAGCGGCGGACGGCTCAGCAGGAGGCTCCGTCAAAGGATGCTGATCATTAGTTAGAGGCAGTCGAGTTACACCAGTGTGATCAAAAAGCACATCTGAGAAGGCGTTTCACAGATGAGTGCAATGAAAGACTTAAGGTCCTGGAATATGCTGCTGCAGTACATTTGTGTGTGTGTGTGTGTGTGTGTTTGTGAGGCTTTGTGTGTTTTACCACTCTTATAAATTGGGCAAAAACCTTCAGTTCCACCAAACTGACAGCTAAGTGGATTAAAAGCACACATACTGTTCCAGAGTTTCTCAAACTTGTTTTTTAAAAGAGACAAATTAAAAAAGCTTTGAAATACACCTCTAGTCTGTATAATCCGTTTGATGTTTCCGCTATGGTCTTCAAAGTATTTTGTGAATGGAAAATGATATAGATGTATTGCTCACATTATGAATCTCCTGCAACCAAAAACATACTTTACTCATAATTCAATCATTCATCTGAATTCGTACAACTCAACTAAGAGTAACTACAAGACAATTATACAGTTACATCTAAGCAGAACATCTGAATTATAATGCACTGATGACATTTAAAAAAGAGTTACTCTTATTGTTTCTTGTCATAAAGGTACATGTGACAATTTCTTGTAACATCATTTTTACATCTACCACTAAAAAAAGCATCCTATGCTCAAAGTGACAACACTCAAAAGCATTTTGGGACCTGAAGATATTTTCTACAGGTATTGCTTTGACAGATTGTTGACAGAAGGCTGTGTGACTTACTCATAAGTCGTGATACTGATGCAGGGACTTTGGCTCAGACATCGAGACCTTGAAACCATTGAGATCTCCAAGCTGGTGGCTTATCAGACAAAAATGAACAGCTACACAACAAAAGCTCCGCTAACAAAAAACACTTTCAAGCCACCACAACACACACAAAAAGTTTTGATCATCTACAACAGAATACTTTCACATATGTCCCATGCTTGACTGTCCTTTCAAATATCTTGTTTGTTGAAAACACATTATTTTACTATACAGTTAAAATTGCATATGATACAGCTTATTAAAATGAAATACAGGATAGGCAATACATGTGGATGGACCTGCAAGTCTTGCATTCAATGGACAAAAAACAGTTTTGGCATATAAATTTATACAGATCTGACAAGACGTTCAAGCATTGACAAGTCATGAGGCGTCAAATACAGACGCTTTGTCATGGCCGTCTGCGTTCGATACCGCCGCAAAAGGCACCCTTACCGGGCGTTCCATTTACTGCAATGTAAACCCATCAGCGGCAACAGTAAACGCTCAGAGAAAGTGCGCCGGGAGTGACTGTGGTGACGTAGTTTAAAGAGCGAAAAGAAACACTAAAGGCGGGAAGGAGAGGAGATGGTTGGGTCCAACAAACACAAGGCTTTCATCCAGGAGACCGCTGTTTGTGTCCTGTGTGTTAAGTTTTACTTTCACGTTACAATCGCTTGTTTGTTTGTGTTCCGTGTTCACAACGTAAAGTTTCATTTTCACTGTGCAAACGTAGTCATTTTAAGCCCAACCACGTAGTTCTTTCCTAAACCTATATGAGTGGTTTTGTTGCATAAACATAAAGTGATGCCAACTTGTGTGACAAAGTGGACGTATGTGGGATGAGAACATGTGTCAGAGCATCTGATGTGAAAAACTATTCCTTTAATTGAATATTTATACACCCAATTAAGTCAGGAATTGTAATTGTAACTATTGATTAACCTTGACCACAACTTTTAGGCTCTGCACCAGCCTTTGTGCTCATCCAGGTTGATTTATTGTGTACTGCATAGCAACAACAAGCATGCCATGCCATGAATACTGGCTGTCATCAATCTAATAGGGTGCTCACAGCATAATTGGTAGACTCATTTACATTCTCTAAGACTAACACTGAAATTTGTAAAAGAACATATGTGGAATTAAGTTGGTAAATATTGCGTACAGAGCTCTAACTTGTTAACTTTTAATTAGGAGATGTTTTTAGAAATCCTAAACATGGGGCTAATCTCAAAGGATGTTTTGGTCAGTGACTCTATTTGCATACGTATGCATTGTGTCCAGCGGTCCATTGTTGTATGTGTGTGTGTTTGTGTGTGTGTGTGTGTGTGTGTGTGTGTGTGTGGGAGCAGGGGTTAGTGAAGGTGCAAAGAGCTGGAAAGAGATAAAAATAAAATCACAGGACCACTGCAGAAATAATGGGACATCTGGTCCAGACATCTGGAGCCAGAGGACTATAGGAGCTTCCCAGCATCCTCTCACCTTGCGGGTAAATTAGCAAAGTGAGAAAATATGGCGGGGGTAAACGATGCTGACAATCACACAGAGGGTGGACAGTTGAGACGGGTTACTTGGGAATTCATCATTTGAGGAGGTCTTTTTTTTGTTTCTCGTGAACAAAAGGTGATAAAGGATGGACAATGTGGGAGTGGAAATGTGAAGAGAGAGAGAGAGGTGTTTGAAAATGGATGGAGGTGGTAACCATCTCATTACTCTTTAGGAAGTTTTCTACATCGAACTAATGAATAAAAATATGTTTCCAAATGAAAGGGTGCAGGAGAGATTTTCTTATTAAATATGAATTACTGTATTGAGATCACATTGATTAATCCATTCATGTAGTCTATGATGACCACAGATGTTCAACAGCTGGTTTGAGAAACGTATATGTCAGCGAGATTGATCCTCACGACCCCTGGGCATCAGACAGACAGCATTGGCTGAAGGGCATTTGCTTGAGACGGACATTATTTCAGGTAGGCTGTACAATAGATGATTGACAGCTCTCTGCTTCACTCAGACGTCAATATAAATCACACCTGACGGGAAGAACGCACCATTCACTGGGCTGTCACTGGCCCTCGCCAATGTTTTCTTTTTAATAACATTTCAACTATTTCTGAAATGTCAGATTTGTCATAGACTAGCTCATGAAATCAGGTTCAGAGTAAATTTGCGAAATAGGCCGTGCAGTTTGCTGAATCGTGGTTCATTTCATAGCTTGAACACATCCGTGAGGTTGTGGAGTTTAGAGAGTCACGTCATCCCTAAAAACAAAAAAAAAAGAATCATACTTAGTTGTTCTGCAGGCCTTGAAAGCTGAGCTTGAAAGATGCAGTGTGGCTTTGTAAGTGCACAGCATGGACTGATGGGTTGGCATGTGTCTGCTAGAGAGAGACAGAGACAGAGAGAGAGAGAGATGGTGTCAGATGTGATATTGATGACAAGCCTGTGTGCTTGTCTCTTGTTTCCCCTTGGCTTAATGTAAGGTCACAGTGGAAAGGTGGGACAACAAATGCCACCGAGTCGCTCTGACAGCCTGACCCCTGGGAGAGAAAATACCCTTTTAATCAGATGCCCCTCCTCCCAAGTGCCCCATTCCTTCTCAAACTCTCTTCCACTTCTTTCTTCGCGTCATGCCCAATTCGTCTTTACTTAACCTTTGCTTTTCTCTGCACTGTCTCCAATGCCACCAACTGTTTTTGCCCTCCCTGTCCCCTTTTTTTTGTTCTACACACACACATATACATACACACAAAGAGATACAAAAGCAGACACACAGACCATACTCTTCCTCGGCAGTTTCCTTGAGCTCTCGATCTAATGTCACAAATAGGTAATAAAGATGCCATCAAAAGGACACCAGAGGATCCGCATTCTGCCTTCGTTCCATCCCGCTCGTAACTCTCCAGAGGGCAGAAGGACATACATCACCTGCAGAGCCTGCTGGCATAGAATTATGTTGTTTAGTGCAGGATGTTCCCATGCTGATCCGAATGCCTGACGCCCATGTGCACAGAGTAAGAACGGGTAGCATACTGTGCAAATACAGCTGCGTGCATACCACAGCACAAATGCATTCCAGTAAGTACAGACCATTAAGTAATCTGAAATATAAAAGCAAAATGTATCTTAGAGGGCCCTGCTCAGCATGCTAACCACAGAGGAGAGGGAAGAAAAGATGCAGAGAAAGGACAAGAAGCACACACCGTATTTATTCCCCTCATGCGACCCCTCCTAAGACAGTCAGATAGGCTCTGCCCATAATGTCTAGTCAGATATGACCTTGAGCGAGTCCATTGTCTCCCAGGATCCTCACTCACACTGTCACATCAGACCACTTCGGCGTTCTCAATAAAAACAACACAATAACAGCATCCCAATGATGTATCGCTGCACATCAGCTGCATTAGCAAACAGCTGGGGCGGGTTTGTCATTTCCAATTATCGGAGCTGTACAGTATAGTGCCTTCAAATGTCCTCCTAGTGAAATCGTTATGATTCAGCCTGTATTGTTCTTGCGTGTGTCTCTATAAAACATTTAACAAACAATCCTACGCTAGGCAGATAACAATGCCTTTTCATTTCTTATTGAATGGCAGCTTACAGGCTTTTGTGCTATTTATTTTAAGTAGAAGAGGCATATGGGTCCTGGTTTGCTAAAACAAAAATATATAGATATTTAAAGGTGCAGTGTGTAGGATTTGGCGGCATCTAGCAGTGAGGTTGCAGATTGCAACCAACTGAAACTTCTTCGGTGTGCCAAGCGTGTAGGAGAACTACGGCAGTGTTCATTTTTACAGCTATTTTAGATTTATGATTATTACTTTTAGTCACATTTTAGTCATTTTTATCTTTCACAGTTTTGGTCTAGTTTTAGTCGACAACAACTCAAAACATTTTAGTCATATTTTAGCCACCGAAAAGTCAATATGTTTTCTCTCTTAATTTTGTCAGGTTTTTTTTTTTAAATTTCATTTTAATTCTGTTTAGACATCAGATTATATTAAACATTTTCATCACATTTTAGTCAAACGTATTTCACATAAAATTTTATCTTATCATTATCTGATGAAAAAACGCAGGCTGAACGATTAAGAATGCAGCTTTACAGTTAGTTCGAGTCCTCCAGACTGCACACCCCTTATCCATTTTGAGAGCCAATCTGCCCACCCAGCATGTAAAAATATGCGTTACTCATCCACCCGAACCAAACCCAACCTGCAAACCGCCAACTTAATGCATTTTAGTTTCACAATTGTCAAGACTGAGGTGTGAGACAAGGACAGAGACAGACTGAGCGGCGCCGCTGCAACGCAAAAACAAGGTCATCTACAAACAAATTTTGTCATAGTCTTCGTTAACAAAATTAACACTGAACTACTGTGGTCGACGCAAAAACGTGTTTGGTTTGTCCGTTCTGGGCTACTGTAGAAATATGGCGGCCAGCAGCTCTGTGAAGAGAGGACCCACTCCATGTGTTGATATAAACGGCTCATTCTAACGTAACAAAAACACAATGATCCTTATTTCCAGCTGATTATACACTAATGAAAACATACTTGTTATTATGATATTCATTTTCTGCCAATAGATCCCCCTAAATGTTACACACGGGTCCTTAAACAAAAGGTCGGACTTACAGTCCTTTTTCATGGCAGATATTTTGACACGTCATAGTAGGAAAAACACAGGTGTATTTAATAACAGTAATGATAGCTGCATTCCACTTAGGGGAGATCCTGGTACGGTGCATGCTGGCTCGCCGGAATAGCTTACTGGGACCGAGCCATCGTTAATGTTATTCATTTCACATGCTTTTACTGCTGTGAAAAAGTCCATTCTGATTCTGTATTTCGCAGGTGAACATCTAGTATTTTAGACATCCAAAATATGTGAGGAATTTCAGTGATGGATGTGTTGGGTTCAGTGTATTGCTTTTAACCGTCAGATTCACTGCTGTGCCTCCAGGAGTTATCTCACCTCTACCAGCGTGTTGTGTTTTTTCACAGCACACAGGGTGGGGCTGTGCTCCGGCTAAGTGGCACACGGTTAGTTCTCATCTTTGCCCTTTTGGTCTTTTGGTGACTCACTCATCATGGTGAGTCACTTGACTGCACCGTTATGTGAGGAGAGGCTCAAGCAGGGTGTGAAATAGTTCAAATTGTGATTTTACAAACAGCCGTTTACAGTGTCCAGGAAAAGTTATTCATAGCGTCCCAGCTGTTTCCAATGTAATGGAGCTTATGGTGAAATGTCCTTCTGATCTGAGCTGATCTGAGGGCGTCACACGAGCTTCAATCCCAATTTTGGCCTCCAAATCATCGTACAGCACTGTTACTGGGGTCGCAAGAAGAGACCTCGAGGTCACATTGGTGAGTTGTTGCATTAAGTGCCCACATGTGAGACTAACAGGGTAAGATGTCAAACCCCTGGCTTGAATATCCCACGTGTTTGAGAAATGCCTGCAAACAGTAACCTCAGATCCAAGCTTTGAAACATTGGTTCAGAAATGCATGCAGGGGTGAGGTGGAGGGTAAATGCACATAAATGCTGTTTACCCACCTTTGAAAATCTGAAATTGCATTTATGCAGATTCCCCAGGGCTTTTATGCATATAGTTTACATGGGTTAGTGCACTCTCTCACACTTTATCTCTTGGGATCTCACGTTTTGTCCTTCCTTGGATGTGTTCACATGAGCACGGAGCGACCATTAACCCACCGTCCTCTCACGCTAGGTGGAGATCAAAAGCAATAAACCCATCTCTGCATTGAAGTAGACTGGTGAAGGTTCTGCGTGGCAGAAGACCTTGTCAGTAAGGTTGGTTATGCAATTAATTTCAGTGTAAGCATTTCAATGTAAGATTTATAGAAAAAAGAACCTCCATACACAAGCATCTGCACACTGTAATTACAGGCATAAAGGAATACAAGGCAAACAGGATGAAAGAACGCTTACAGTAGGTTTATATATTCATATATTCATTCATATCTGTACAGTATGTTTGAAAGGTAAAATAGTCTGCATACTCTTTGGTGCAAATGTACCAAAGGTGAGGTTTGTAGATGTTGTTATTGTGTATATTTTTTTTTCTTTGGTTTATTTTTGTATTTGGTTGTTCAGTTGTTGTCTGCATCAAACCACATGGTATTTTATAGCTACCTGTTTTTACATTTGAATTTATTGGATTCTTTCACCTTGTGTGTGTTAGCCTCCCTTTCTTCCTGCTGACTAGATCCATCATTTAAATGTTCCTGCTCATAAGTTGTGGTGAGGTGTACCACCAGACTGTGTTCAGCGCTGATGAACTCAAAAGGCCAGAGACGGAAATAACATCAGGAATCTGCAGTAAAGTTCACTTTAATTAATCTTTAGAGACAAAAACTTTCCAGAAAGTTAGAGTGTACGGTACTCTTAACTTTGTATAGTCAGACACATGTTCACACACTGGCAAAAATGAGCTGACATTTTGAACCACTACTGACCGTGCACATGAATAAACCCCTAGGTAGTAGACAGTGAGATCATCATCAACCAAATCTCAAATTATAAGCAGAAAAAACTTTAATACAGTCATCGTCTATATTAGTACTCTTCATAGATTGTCATGTATGGTACCTGAAAATACTGTGTGTCGCTTCAGTACAACTCAGACATGGACTAATCCAGGGTTTTTAGATGAGTAACATGTTTCCTTTTAAACCAAAACTCTTTCACAAGGTCATAAACACTTCTGTTTATTTTGAGAACGAGAGAATAATTTCTTTCAGGATGAGATTTCTTTTAAATTTACTATGATCTCCAGTCTCTGCCAGGAGTGCCACTATTTCATCTTGTTTTTCTAGAACTGCATCACTGACACCCAGGGGATCTGTTAATAACATTCAAATCATTCTGCATTCATGATGAACTGCTACATTAATTGGATTAACTAAAACAGGTGCATATTCGTGCAACAATTACAAAGCAAATTGTTCACTATTTGATGGTTATGCAGCCTCTATGTGGCTGACTGAGTTGCTTTCAGGGACGTCTCTCCAATAAGTGCCACTACTCCATTATCTACAATACACACACAGTTCCTCTATTCAGCACTGCAAATTGTTATATCTTTTAAGTCCAGCTTTTTCCCTTAACCTCTTTCCCGTAACTTTTTTTTTACATGCCAATTGTTCAAAATAAAGGCTTTTTTACTTTGCGTGAGCTTCATAGCACAACTGTGGCCTGATTCTGTGTGGCATACATTTTTCTGCAAGCACAACAACCAACTTAAATGTTTTAGGGGTTTCTTAATGTAAATGAGCCTATTTCAACACTAGCAGATGGATGTAGAATAAGTGGGATTTAACACTGATCATTGCATACGAGTGTGCACAAGAATCTGAAGACGAACAGACAAAAGACAAGCGGAGCACAGAGACTGAATACACAAGGAGAGGAGGGAGCTGACGAGCGAGGGACAGGTGATTCTCATAAGGGCGGGGCAGACAGTTACACAGGCGGGAAATAAAACAAAGGCACGAAGTAAACAAGGCACGTTGAAGAGGAGAGGAATGCTCACAGTGACCCTGATGAAGACCTATGTTGGTCGCAACGCGTTTGTCATTGTAAACAATTATTTCTACCCATGCAATGAGCTCTTCACAAGACTGAATGAGCCCAATACACCTGAAGGATCCAAAGAGCACCTGTATGTGATTACCACAGAGACCCAGCAGCGCTTCTACGCCATTGTCTTGACAAGAAGAGAGGACTTCATCGGACAGGAATTCATCGCAAAAACCCTATAGGACCATGGCACGTTGAGTCGCTGATTCGATATTTGCATTAACGATGTAGCGATGAGAACCCAATAAAGTGGCCACCGAGTGTTTGTTTTGTATTGAAGTGCACCAAAAAACAAGAATGTTTCATGTTCTTGTTTGACTGTGGAGTCGATGTCTTTAAAGGTCCAGTTTGTAGGATCAGGCGCATGTAGGATGTAGAAACATGGCGCACTCTGTGGAGAGGACCCGCTCCCTATGTAGATATAAACGGCTCATTTTACGGTAACGAAAACACAACTACTCTTCTTTTCAGGTGATTATACATTAAAGAAAACATACTTATTAATATTATATTCCATTTCTGACAATAGATCCCCCTAATTGTTACACACTGGTCCTTTAACTGCAACATTTATTTATACACTTAATCAACCATCAATGACAAAATAGCTTACTTTACATCATTGCGTGCACGTGAGAATTACAGCTAACATTTCTCAATACATGTCACATTCAGCGCCACACGGTAACATACTGTATAGTATTCCATTAAGAACATAAGGACCATAATTGAGCAGTTCCCAGTAGATGTGTTCTGTTAACTTGAAATGTAAATTTTCACCCTTGTCTGAGAAAGTAGTTCCCCTGACAGAGATGGCCAATCACACCTGCTTCTGCTTCTTTTGATTTGTAGGCTCTCCAAATATATAAAGCAGATGGGATTTGTCTGCTTTGTTTTTACCTGGCACTACTTCTTACATAAACCTTAGATTTACAACGGATAGGTAACACACAAACCTATCCGTACTTTGTCTTTTTGTGTATGAAATCCTCCCTTTCCTGTCGTACAAATCATAACAGATTGAGACTTGCATCCACTGGAGCAGAATGCGTTGAATTTGAATTATTATAATTTTAACGCAACAGCCTTCTCCCTATTTCCTTTTGCCATTCCCAATTTCCCTCTTATTTTCTATAAACCTCCTCAGTAATCCTGCTGCATGATCATAGGGGAAATTAATGTAATTACTGCCAGACAAATTAATATTCAATGTGAAAATACTCACTGAGGCGTATTCACTCAAATCTATAGTGTGTGTGTGCGTATCTATTGTAATCATTATGCACCTGTTTTAGTTTTTTTTGTGATGCCATTTTTTTCCTATATAAATATACAGGAATGTACTTGAATATTGCACTTTTCACAATGTTAAACTTTATGACATCGCAGCTACGGCTGAAACTACGAGTCATTTAAATAATTACGTCAGTGAGTCGAATGTGTTGTATCTCAAACTACTTGTGTGTCTTCACAAGGTGTTCTCACTCACATCTCTCCACACTGACAGCTACAGGGGAGAAAAAACAACAACAGTGAATGTGAAGTGTTTATGAGCAATGCAAAAATGTATTTTCTCGAGCACTGATGAAGCAAAAATTGACTACGTTGTGAGTAATGGAAGCATAAGAAGTTGCTAAGCCATTATTTTCTAACAGCACATCGTGGAAACTTCATTTTACACCTTAATTGATGTACTCAAAAACCTGAGATTGAGGCTCAGAAATAGTCACACTGTTAGCAGGGAGAAACAAGAACCTGTGGTGGGCCAATCGATAGAAACTTCATTACTGGGAAGCCTGGCTAGTAATCTCCTTGGCTGCAGCTGTGAGGGGCATACATTCTACCACAGCACCTGTTCTCAATGATATATCCAGCCTGCACCTGCAGAGGCACAAAGGCACACTCACACCACGCCGAGGTTTAACACTCTCATGGTGCTATCTTACCATCTCCTTCTCTGTCTGTCAGCCTATCAAACACAAGCTCACACGGTTTCCGTGTTATTTTTTACTTTCTCCCTGTTTCTGTCTCGCCCCTCCAGATGAGCTTTCTCACATTTGTGCCAGGATGCATCTTTAGCAGCTGACAAGAGCAGAGAGGGAGAAAACTGATGGTAGAAAACTGAGAGGAGCAGCAGGGGAGGTGTGAGGAGGAGAAAAAATAGGGAGAGTATTTTTTCAGTTAATAGAAATAGACCTTTGGGGTTCAGAAATTGTGTAGTATAATATTACGTTAGGACAGCTCCATTTCACACCAAAATTGGTTCCGTGATGGCAAACCACAGCGACATTTTAAGCATTTTTCCTTTGTACCGTTCCCTCTTTGAGAAAATTGGGTCTCCACAGAAAAAAAAATGACAAATCATCTACTTATCAGGAATAAGTACTCTACCAAGTGTTCAACCCTGGACTCAACTCTCACATAATCTAATCCTGCTGTGAAACAAAGGCCAATGAAAAAAAAAACTGTCCCAAATTGCATTTTGGACCACACTTGGAACAGGAAAGAAAATAGTGAACATATTGTTAGGTATATGTGTGACTGAAACATTACTTTTTTTTTCTATTATGTCAATTCAACCAGTAGATGGCAGTGACAGAGCAAGAACACCCATGGCTGACTTTACTGATTAAAGTGAACCAGACACACTTTACACAAAGAAAAGTTCATCGTATCTCTATGGAGATGTAAAAAAATAGTCATCCAGGTTACTTCCACTTCCAAAAAGACAGAACTAATCAAAATCTACTCCTCTCTGCCGCTGCTGGGTGATCATACAGTGAATGCTGAGGTCTGTCCTCTTGAGACTGGACTGGGGGATGCAGCTGCAGTGTGGCTGATGCACACCGGAGTGCACCGGGCTGGAAAATGTTGTTCCAAGACAGAAATAAAGACAGAGAGAGGATAGGTTATTTATTGTCTTATACCCACTCTTGTGTGTGCCCGTCTTGCTGCTAAAAAAGTCATTACTGGGACTTTTTACTCTGGGGTCAATACTACATTTATACTGTACATTTCAAGAAATATTCCTATTTAATTCATATTCATACTGTTCTCGCATTTATGTTTAACACACTTCATAGATCCCACTTCTAAGCATTTTTTATTTAGTTATTTACACTGTAATTTTACATTTTATGGGTTTGATACACATATTTGTAATTTTTTCAGTAATTTCTTATTTATTTTCTTATTTATTTATATTACTCTACATATAATACTGTAGCCTTGTAATTTACATTTCTTTATGCTTATAAGAGCAACCGAACCATCATAATTTTTCCCTGAGGATCAATAAAGTATTTCTGATTCTGATCATTTCTACTAATAGCACCCATTATGCATTCAGATATCGCAAAGTAAAGCATAACTATGAGGACTATCTCCCATGACACAACTCTGACTGACATGGTATCTGATCACTGAGTGAGATTTCTGCACTGTTGAATAGACATTGTACTCCGTTAGACTGAAATCTGTGTTCAAATTGCAGCAATTATTGTTTCGTGATAAACACAGGAAATGCAGGTTTGATTAATTCGATGTTGTAAAGGAAGTATTTCTGACTGCTGTGTATTGATTTGCCAAGAGGAAATTCTACAGACAATTCATTATAACTAACAACACATTTCTGGAGCAGTATAATATATTGAAGCAGTGATTCCAGCTGGCTCAATAAATAACTAAATTTATAGGCTTCTGGGTTTTGGCATCTTGTTGACCATTTGGTTCATTTGTACTGCGTGAATGTCATATTCAATGTATCACACATCAGACTTTTTAAATGTGAGTAATAGTGCAGCTCCCCAGCGATCTTCATTTACATAATTAACACAGATCAGTCCGAAGGGTGACTTACCAATGCAGGTTAAAACAATGTGATAGATTTGTTGTGTTTTTACAAGTATATTACGCAAGATGTTATATTTGGGAAGCTCCTGGCACAATTTTGAAAATGGAAAATTGACATAGATAAATAAAATGAAACATTGCAAATCCCCCAGAGGAAGACATTGTGGTTAGACTGCTGTTGCACGGATTGATTTTAATGATTGTACACAAACTACAGTTTTCAAGCTACTGTATCTCCTGACACGAAACGTTTGTGGTCATATCCATCTTACTTAACAGCCATGGAGCTGTCTCGTAGCTATCAAGATAGCTTAGCAGCACTTTGATTAAAAGAAAAGACCAAGGTTAACAGGACATCTGTTGGGAAATCTGGGCAGAGATTACCCAACCTCATCTCACACAGACTCACAGCGGCACATGATGGAAGTAATATCGCCTCTTGGCCTTACTCAACCTTCGTAGTAGCTACTTTTTTAGTCTGGCCACCACAATTTACACATACTGTCACATTTTAAAATTCACTTCTAAACAGGAAAAGTTGAATTGGTATAAAAGTTGTAGAGCTGTAGAGGACAATATGTATATAAATATTGCTGAGGATAATAAAGTTATTTAAAAAAAACACTTTAATTTTCAATTATTTTATAAGAGCATTTTTTTTTATAAGATAGCAACAGAGAAATAAAGAAGAAGAAATTAAGATACACATGGTGACAGGTCAGATTTGAAAACCAGAACATTGCAGTCATATTAACTATTTGCCGTCCCACCGCGATGAATTACATTTGTGATGTCATTACAGGGTAAAGATTGTAAGCCAGCCTGTGACATATGACATCTTTGAAATGGTACATTGTTTCAGACGTAGTCTTTTGTGATCCAGAGGCCCGCATTTCACCAAATGTGCGACATAAAAGGTGTGATTGGCAACATGAGACAATGTTGTCTCCTGTTAACTTTGACACATTTAATTAATAGAAATACTGTTAACACCATACATGTGACCTATGCTGGAGCATTCGAGAGCCCTGGTTAGTGATCTAACCATTGTTATATTGTATTACTGATTTGAAAACCAATGTAATTTTTTATTATACATTCACAGCTCATAATGATGAATATAACACTTTTTATTGTCATGCTCCAAGATAAATTAAGACAGGAATAATTTTCATCAAGCACATAATAGAATAATAGAATATAATTTTAAAAAAAATAATAATAAAAAAATGGTGTGATATGCATTGCTGTCAGACACAATCTCAGAATGCTTATTTGTAATGCTGTGTTTTTAATATACACACAAAGTTCAAAACCAAGTGAAACCAGTAACATCCTTCCTTTCATGCTCAATAACCAGCCTGTAGAAAAAGTTGAACATTTCAAGTGCATGGGCACAAATATTGATCAGACCCTAACTTTTAATGAGAAGAGAGCGTTTTTAAGAGAGCCAGTCAGAGATTGTTTTTAACCAGGAAGCTGCTGAGGAGCTTTGTTGTCAGCCAACACATACTTGAAATGGCATACAGAGGCCTGATTGAACGCATTTTTTGCAGCATGGCACGGCAACTTGAGTACAAAGAGCAAAAACAAGCTCTCCCAGATTGTTAGTATTGCAGGGAAGGTGATCGGCAAGTCACAGAAACAACTTTGCAACATATTTGACACTGCTGGTACACAGGAACGCTTAACAGATAACTACAGATACCTCACATCCGCTACAATCACGGTTTGAGTTGCTCCCATGTGGTGGTCGATTTAAGGTCCCAAGGGTCAGCCGCAACATATAAAAGAAGTCTTTTATTCCCTATGCCATACAGGCATCGAACCCAGAATGACTGCACTAGGAACACCTGTTATTTTTTATAATGTGCTATTTTATTATTTATATAACTTGCTGCTACCTGCCCATTGCATGATTGTATATTGTACACTGTATACGTGTATATTTTAATGGTGTGTTATGTGTATTATGTAATCTATCTATCTATCTATCTATCTATCTAGCATTCAACAAATTAATTGATCTTACGAAGCTAAATTCTTATAATAATGTTTCTGTTGTGTCATCTGAGGTAACTGCTCTGGACTGACTCCTCACTGATGATCAACAGCTGAACACCTCAGACCCTTTGCACCTCCAGGCAGCTCTCTAATGACTCTCATTTCCCTGATCTGCTGTTGCGCCACGCTCTAAAGCCTCCCGGCACCACTGTGAATATACAGTCTGTGCTTACAGAAATATTCCTGAGCTAAGTGCATGGACAAAAAAAATGCTGTGGATGCTGGATGCAAGACTGACTTGTAGATGATCCATACTTCACTGAAATATACTGTATATTATGCAAAGTGCCTCATAAAACTACTTGGCATTTGGTCTATTTCTACAAAATCTCACTAAATAACAAAATGCACGAAGTTTAGGCCGCCGGTATATCCACCAGAGCCTGCAGACAGAGAAGAACTAACGCAGTATGAGGCAAAATGAGTGTGTGTGTGGGACTGTCTCAATCTGCCCTTTTCCACAGAACTTCAATCACTCAATTTCTCTGAGCAGTATGCTTCCAATCCCAGCAAACAGCTGGCCCCGCATTTAGAACACATGAGGATTAGGGGTTTGATTTAGTTAAAGGCTCAATCCAGAATCAGACCATAGCACCACTTATGATGCCAAGATCACCTCTCTGCCGCTCTGCTTTGTTTATCATATTTTCATGCTTTTTATATTGATTTCATGTATATAGAAGCTAAACATGTAGCTGATTTCACAGTTTGGTTATCTATCTATCTATCTATATATCTATCTATATATCTATCTATATATCTATCTATATATCTACCTATCTACCTATCTATCTATCTATCTATCTATCTAAATCAAAAGTCAAAGATCAGGGGTTGTAATGAACATTATGCATCATCATTATATCATTATATGCTTGCTTTAATTCATTCTCTACAGTTTTTTTTTTTTCATCTGTGGTGTTTTTTAACTAATGCTGGATTAAAGTAATCTCCAGGCTGTGGATATTTTACATCTTGCTCAGTCTCCCGTGTCGTTATTAAGCTCGGTTAGTAATCATGTGCTTTCACCCTGCCACAGGAATACAAGGTATGCAGCTGTTTGTGTCAACATGGGTGTGTGTAGAAAGTGCAGGTGCATGTCGATGTGCTTTGATCACACGCATGAAAAAAAAGGAATCTGTGAACTCAAGTAGATTTCCCAGTGGCCGTTGGCTCTCATTGGTTGGCACGAGGGTCTGATTTGCATACGGTGGGAGTGTCCTGAGCCTGCACTGGGATGAATGACTTGTTCAAGTCAGATAGCAAAAAGACATAGCACTCAGCAGAGGTCTGCTCTGCTCAACGCTCAAAATGCCTATAGGTTACTTAAGCTGCTACTCTTCCTGCTATAAGTGGAAAGTGCTGGACTAGGACATAAACATGTTCAACAGCAGACACTCCAGCCTTAGCAAAAGAGGAGGAATATGGGTAAGTTTTAAGATAATTCACTTTACAGACAGAATTCACTTTAACACAACTACCTGTTATTATACTGTGAATACTCTTTTATATTATTAAGGTCTTTTTGACATGACGAGCCCCTCTTCCTCTACACTGTACTGCTTTTATTCTCATGCCCTATTTTATGGCTTGTGCAAATAACCTCTCAACAAATCTAATTTCATTGATTAATTGACTTAAATGATAATCAAAATGTTAAGTTAAGTGTAATGATTACAGTTCAAATCATTGTTTCAGGTGTCCACAAAGCTCTGTTAATGTAACTAAATACCAATATTCACCCTGAATAATAATACATCATTTTGTAAACATTCTATTCTGCAACTCTTTTATTAAACTGTATTATCTTTAATTATCTTGTATTGCAGGGATTGTGCATCCTCTTGCTTTACACCAGCCCTCTCTCCTGTTTTGCAAATTTCAGCCAAGCAAAAGAGCTGATCTATAAGATAAAGGAGGGATTACCCAGGGGGACCTTCATAGGGGCCATTGGAGTAGACTTACATTTGGATCTCACTGTGGAGCCCCCCTTTTTATTCAATCTCCCGCAAAAGAAGGTCAGCGGACAGTATGTGAACCTAAATAACACCACCGGGGAGCTTTACACATCTGCTACAGAGATTGACAGGGAGACCTTCTGTCCTGACAACTCAGAGGGACGGGGATGTGTCCTCTCGCTGGACGTGTTTGTGTTGCCTCAGCAGTACTTCCAGCTCGTCAAAGTTAAGATCTTTATCGAGGACGTGAATGACAACAGGCCAAAGTTCCCTGTGGATGAGATCTGTATGTCTGTCCCAGAAAACACGCCCATCAACGCTCGTTATGCGGTGGAGCAGTCG
>CAKAKQ010040067.1:0-10846 GCA_916700675.1 Helicolenus avius
AGTATGGGGACCGGTCAGGGTGCCCATGCTGTCATAATGTTATGGCTGATCGGTGTATATCAGTGAGGTAAATCATCTGAGGTGATCATCTTAAAATAAATGAAACGGGACAGAAGAAAACAAAGAAACACTTTTGTTTGACTGTTTGTCATAAAATCTTTGTTTGTGTTTGAAGGATGACATGGAGGGCTCTGGTGGAGGTTTCAGCAATGGACTCCCTGGCGTCAGAGGACCTGAAGGAAGACAGGTCAGTACTGCGTATTGAAGAAATACTTTTACTACAAGATCAAAGATCTGAGCAGCGGCACTAAATTGATGAAGACTGGAGGTGACGGGGTGAAGGCGGGTTGCATCGAGTCGCACTGAAAAAACAACTGACAGCAGCAGAGATGTGAAAAATAAAATCAGAAAATAAGATTAGTGTTTCCCATTTTGCTCTTAAATTCAAATGGTATCTAAATGAGACCCCGTAAGGAATGAACAATCATTTATTACATGGTACATGAAAGTATAGTAGTGGTGGGTGTTCCTGTCTGAACTTTCGCTTTAAGCTTCATAATTATAAAACTTGAAGCAGTAAAAGAAATGTTCAACACTACAGCAAATCTCACACTCATAAAGTACTCATGCACTATTTACATTTCATCTGAAAATGTCATTGAAATTGTTGACCAATCATCGTTACTTAAAGCAGCAGTGGGTAGAAATGGAGCAAATATGATTCAAAAAAGTTATTATTTATAAAACGGTCACTATATCATGACAGTAGTGCATGAGATCGGTAATCTGAAAAAAATCATTTGTCTCTGTGTCCTCCGCTGTCCTCCGGTGTCCTCCAGTGCTCCTAATGGTATCTGCAAGATTTCATAGACCGGAGGAAAACAACCAATCAGAGCCGAACTGTAGCCTCTGAGCAGCTGTCAATCACTCACAAACTCTGATCAAACAGTCAAACTAGGCAGCGCTGATCAAATATGAATCAATATTCTGTTACTGTAATGCCGATTTCTCTCCTCAGATGTTCTCAGAATCATCTTGTAGTGTACTGTTTAGCTGTAAAATGAGAACGTTTGTGACCCGGCAGCCATGTTGAGATCAGTTGAGGAAATACCAAGCACCGCCCACCAGCTGTAGCAAACTGTCTCATTTTACAGCTAAACAGTACACTACAAGAGTTTTGAGGAGAGAAATAGGCATTGCAGTAACAGAATATTGATTCATATTTGATCAGCGCTGCCTAGTTTCACCGTTTGATCGGAGTTCACAAGTGATTGACAGCTGCCTCCGTTGAATGAACAGCCAATAGGAACGCTCTCTCTCTGAAATGACCTGTGATTGGTCAAAGTCTCCCGTCACAGGCTAGATGTTCTAAATCCTGAAAACAGAGCCATGAGGAGGAGCAGAAGTCTAGTTTTCTCTCAGAGCACTTAAATTAAATATGCTGAAAGATTATTATGTAATTTTTGCCCAATGATGCCAAAAAAAAGTCTGCCTGCTGCAGGTTTAAAAAGAGTAAAATAGAAATAAACTATTGATTTGGAGCCTAACATATTTGGCATAGCTGCCATACATTCTGTAAATGATCTGATTACAGAGTATTCCTATAAAAACAATATAGCATGTATTTTGTACAGGTCTATATTTTACATGTCTGTAAATATAGACCTTGAACTGTCCAACATGTTTTAGTAGGAAGCAGTAGCAAATACATTAGGAGTATATACTGTACATAGGCTATCCAATAACCAAGGCTAATGTGTGTGCTTTCAGGGTTCCCCTGGCTTGCCTGGACTTCCGGTAAGTAATTCTTCCCCTAATCCGTCATGAGCTGGTCCTCTTGCCCGCTTCTCCAACTAACATGTTTTTTCTACTTTTAAAACAAACTATTTGATGGAAAGGCTGTCGTTTTGAGTATGTGAAATCAGCGTGAGGTACAGCTACGTGGGACTGAATCAAGGTCCTTAAGGCGATAGCGAGTGTTTAGCCCCTGCACACCCTCAAGCGTCTTAATGACTTTATTTAACATTCAGGTTTGATTATTAGCCTTATCCTAGCTACTCTCCTCTGCTGTCATTTCACATGTTTGTTTTTGAAACCCGTGAGGTTGAGAAAAATAAACTGCAGCTTTATTGATTCCTGAGGACAAAATAAGGTCGGAAAGAAACAGAAATGGGAAAAAAAACAATAGAGCACACAAACAAAACTTAAAAATAACAAAAGATGCTACAAGAAGCAGTGGAATGAAATGTAAAAACATATAGATTATTAATTTATTATTAGTATAGACTATTTCATTGAGTAGAATTTTTTAATTAAAGGGGGCAGAAAGACATTTCACTCTCATTGGAAACAATTACAAAAAGCCTCTCCAGGCTGCTAAAACACACAGATCAGGGCCGTAGTAACGTTGTTTTTGTGTTTCACTGAATTTAGTTTGTCACTGATGTTTCTTGACTGTACCTCGGCAGGGTAAAGCTGGGTTGCCTGGTATACCAGGTCAGAAGGGCAGTGAAGGTCTTACAGGAAGAGATGGACGACCAGGTTTGGATGGCTTCCCTGGACCTCAGGTAAAGTAGATCTAGATGACTAATAGAATATTTCATGCACCAGCTGGATACCAGAGGTCACACAGTTGTTGAAAAGTCACAGTGTTAACACATTGTTAAATGTTTGAAACCTGTGTGATGTAACCGAGCATTTGGTTAACCATGTTTTTTGTTTTACATCATAATCTAACAAGCTATGGGGCAAAGATATGTTGCATTCTCAAATGTTTATGTCTGTGTCATTTACCCCCGTGGCCATAAAGGAAGTCCTTTGTATTGAATACATTCTGGGTTTGAAATGTGTTTTGGAGGAATACAGCCCAGTATGCAGCCTGAAGTCATGCTAATGTTGACAAGATGCAGTTACAGACAAAATGCCAACCCCTCACACAAACCCTGTGACAACCAGTTTTGTAAAACAGTTAAGACAATAGAGGGAAGGAAATGGACTGTTTGAGGACAAAGAATTGACATCTTTTGCACGTTCTGCTGTTGTTACAGAAGAATGTTAAAACACAGTTTAGCCACAATGCTTTATGAAAAGTTTTATAGTAGGGAGGCAGCTTATCAGTGTCTGACAATAACTGCTTTAAAATACAGTATACTATCATATTGGGATCTATAACAAGTAAGTAAATAACAAGGCCTACTTGTTAGCTTTTTTTTGTCATGGAAACGGCTCAATTGTTATTCATACTTAGGTCATATGATGACAGCTGGACAAACTCCATCCACTGACAAGATGCGGCTCTGTGGCTAGTAAATGACCCGATAATTAATACACCTAATATATTTTGGAGCAATATATAAGGCAGAATTTGGATGTCTAATCTGTTGAAATGTGTGTTGAAGCTAGTTTTGAATCTCTTTTGTGTATTTCTTAAACCTTTTAGGTCAGCTAAAAATAGCGTATTTCCCACATTTGTTATTTACGTTTGTTTTCAGGCCAGATTTTGATCTGCTTAATTAAACATCTAACTATAATGAGAGGAGTCTCTGTCTATATAGTCTGTCCTCTGACGTTCTCGACAACCGTTCATCTGATGGACTTCACACTTGGCAGGTGTATTGCTGAGGACCCAAGGATATGCAGTGTTGAGTGCGACCTCTTCAGAGCTATGAGACATATTTATAGACCCCTTTTCTGTTAGTGGAAATGATGATGTATTCCTCAACTTCTTCTTCATTAAGTTGAGGAAGAATATTTCTGCAAACATGTTAGTCAACGCTGGCTAGCAAGTTTTGTTGAGTTTCTCTCAATATGTTCAGTCACTCACTCTCCACGACTGTTAGTTGAGAAAGTTAACATTACCCACGGGACCAGATTAGCCGATCCCTAAGCCACTGGTAGACTACTTCAGGAGCACAGCTGGCTAGTTAGCTAGCTAGCTTGTCCGGAGACTGACAAGCTAGCTAGTTAATGCCTGTTCTCCTCCTGGCAAATTAGTCTCCCAGCGGCGAGGATTGAAACAGAGGAACTGTGAAACCCAACACTGCCTCTGGCCACCAGCCCGCTGCTGGGCTTATTCTCTGTAACCACGATTACATGAAAGCATGGCGGAATTAACAAGCTAGCTAAGCAGACGACCATCCGACCAACGGGCTGGTGGCCAGCGGCAGCGCTGTAAAGATAAATTGATGCCGTACAAATCTTTGGATACCTATAGTTAACTATCCCGCAGTAAAGTCAGTTAAAAAGAGAGTCGTACAATAACATCGAAGCGTTTCAGAGATGAAGAGAAAAGGTTGCTAATAGTTTAGCAGCCAGTGGCTCATGGCTGCGCTGAGGCTACACTATTGGCAACATTTTCTCTCCATCTCTGAAACGTTTCGCCAATATTGTAGCTCGCTAGAGCTTCAAATCACAGTTTATCATCTCAAATGTATGCGATATTGATTCTGGCACCAAACAACACAGCAAGAGGACATTTTAGATGTGGAACTTTAGCTGCCTACTTTGAGGTGCTTCATGTTTGCCTCCAGTCTTTCCTTTGTTTCTATTGGTGCCTTCAGATGGTGTCATGTTTACTGTGTTCATGAGAAGAGTCCATGTGAACGCCCCCCCGCCCCTCTTCTGGTATTCATGATCTTGTAAAAGTGAAAGTTTGTGAAAGCTCAGAGTTCTCGAGTTGTGACGTGTTAGTTGACGTAGTCAGAAATGGGGGAGGCCATGGAAGTTCATTTTTTTGTACATAAGTGAATATATTGTTATTTTAGCCGTATATTACAATTCCTTGTAATTTTATATGTCTGATGAAAATGTTGATATTCCCAACGGCCTCATCTTTCTCCTCTGTCATTATGGTACCCACTTGCTAGCTTGCTAAATTGTTAGCCTCTGTGGCTTCTAGACAGTAGTGTTAACTTAACCACTTGAGCATATAGCGTACATGAAACAGTGCTTTCACCTTTTGTTAATGTACCTTTTGTCTCATTCTTCTGTAATTTTACAGGGACCAAAGGGTGACAGTGGTGACAAAGGAGATAGGGTGAATATCTGTTCATTTCTACATTCTGTTCACTACAAAGCAATTGTCTGTATGATGCTGATCCTATGTTGTACTGCAACCCGAATACCATCTCACTTCTGTATGCTTCTTTGTAGTTATTTTAATCTCTCAGACCTTTAAGGACTCCTTAAAAGAAAAAGATTAAAAAAAAGAACTAATATTTGTTACCTTTTTTGAAGATATTTTTTATTCTTTATGTTCAATACAAACAAAGAAACTAGTTGTGACAAAGTAAGCTGTGTTGAGCATTTGATTAATTTGCGGTCATGGATGTCTTACGAGGTGGGACAGTTATTCATTTTTTGCTGTGTGTGCGTGTTGTGGTTTTAGGGTGACCCAGGTCGGGATGGAACTGGACTCCAAGGTCCACCTGGCCCACCTGGCCCACCAGGACAAATCATCCACCAGACATCTACCAGTGTAAGCAACAAAAAACATACAATAGACCCAAATCCAAAACTAAGAGCAGTCTTAATCAGTGATAGCATTCATCTTAACTTCAATCTCTCTGTGTCACTACAGGTCGATGTTGGCAATGTTGGGCCTCAGGTTTGTATTCATGTTTAAACATTAATACTGATACCAAATACACGACAATCTTTGAGGTTGTAGTTGATAATGTGTGTTACATGTACAGTATGTGGGGCTGCAGCGTTTTTGTATCCACATGAGGCCTTCTCCTCATTTTGCCATCTTTTAAAAAACTCACATCGGAACCATGGATGATGATTGGTTGCCCTTCAAACTGAGCTCTACGTGCATTTGGTATAACACTTTACAGGCCCTGTACATGTAACTGAGCTTTTTACAACCCATTTAAAGGTGATTGTGCACTTGTAATTATAAGGGCTTGAACCACAGTTCAAAACACACATCAGTGCTGACAGTGTGTGATTTTACAGAAAGGTGAAGTCCCTCCCCTTCCGCTGGACCACTATTGGACCTTATTGCGAAAAAGATATGAACGGTTGTCAACGTTGAGAGACAAATGTTTTTTTGATTTTGTTTGCGCCATGAATCACACATATGATGTTTGTCAATTTAAAACATAATGTTGCAAGTCTAGAAAGTCTCAGTTTGTTGTAAGGCTGTTAAAGTTTAAGACTGTGATAATACGTTATTAGAAAAACTACACACCCAAAAGTCACGTAAGTAACGTCTCTCTCGCTGAAGCTATGATTATTGTGTGTTTCGTACTTGGTTGTACCAACACCAGCATCGGGTCTTTGCTTTACCAGCTGATAAAAAGAGCAGGAGTCTCTGGATAAAACACATCAGGTCAGATAACGTTTCATTTGTGCGTTGGTCATAGCTAAGTTAGCTAGCTAGTGTTGGTGACGTATGTAGTGCGAGACGAGAGATGTAGTTCACTGAGCGGTTTCACACAAAACCAAATGATACTACGACAAACTGAGACTTTCTTGACTTGCAACATTATGTTTTAAATTGACAAACATCATATGTGTGATTCATGGAGCAATTCACGGGATCAAAAAAACATTTGTCTCTATTAGAACAAAGGATTTTTGTCACCATCTGACCTTTATCAAATATAACCACAAAACAGCAAAACATCTGTTTCCATTTCAATATATTACATTATTAGGCAGCTGTATTCATCTATACTGAGTGAAAGCTGCACTTAATTCACAGTTTACATTTTAGAATGAGTCAGACCAATCAGGGCCAGAATAAGTTGTGTGTGGATTTGCTTCTACATTTGTGTTATTTGTAAAATTAGTAAAAACAAATGCATAATAGTTAGATAGCAAAACACCAAAGAACAATCTAATGAAGTCTTATGTTTTCCTGTACAGGGAGGACCTGGTTTACCTGGTCAAGCTGGATTCCCTGTAAGTCTCCCATGTGTTACATAATTAATGTACCATGTCCTTATTATCACCATAAATACTGTATGTAGTGTATTTACTTCACATTAATGGTCTTAGTGTTGTCCCTTTGTCTTGGTGTGTTTTGAACCTGTTGTTAATCTACATTTATTATTATTTTTTAATTATTATTATTGTAAACAAATCCCATGAAAAGACCCAAACCAACAATGTGTTAATCTGCCCCTTTCCAACTTCCCCACTCTGTCTGGAGCAGTCAACCTTAAGACTCTCTACTAAGAAGCAAATCTTTTTCTGATCTATTCTCACTGGTTGGAAGTGATGGCATGTATTTTAGTGCACCAATCATGATTTAACATTTCAATCAAAACGGGATGACAGTTGTTGGCGTATTTGCTTATGTTGCCAGTCCACTGTTTGCAGTTGATGAAGTAGATTAAGTAATGAATATTTAATGCCATGGAGAAATACTTAAAGGGATAGTTTGGGTGATTGAAGTTGGGTTTATAAGGTACTTATCCATAGTCAGTTTATTACCTATAGTAGATGACAGTCTGCACACCCCATCTTGGGAGAAGCAGACAGGAGTACTGACACCAAACCAAAGCAATGTACTGCTGTGGACGGGGCCGGCAGCAAATCAGATTTTAGACATCTAAAACAAAGGCCCACCTAAAAAATGGATATCAGTTTAAGTGTATGCTATATTTAGAATATTTTCCGATGGCGATCTTAACTGAAGTGAAACGTATCTGTACTGGTTTTGTCATCTGAGCCTTCTGGGTTTGGAGAGAGCAGAGATAAGTTTCACTTTCAGTTCAGTTTCCTATCAGGAAGGAGAAGGAAAGGGCGGACTGACAGCAAGATAAATCAGCAAAAATATTCTAAATATAGCGTACACTTCAACAGATATCGATATTTTTTTAAGGTGGGTCATTCCTTTAGGTGGCTAAAATGTGTTTTTCTGCTGGCCCCGTCCATAGCACTGTATTGCTTTGCTCTGGTGTTGGTGCTCCTGTCTGTTTCTCCAAACTGGGGGCGTGCTGACCGTCATCTACTGTAGGTAACACACTGACTATGGATAAGTACCTCACACATACAGCCCCACTTCAAAACACTTGAACTATCCCTTTATGATTTGAAACCACGTTTAACAAGCTTTAAGTAAAATAACATCTTAAAAGTAATATCATTGAACAGTAGGGCACTGTAGTTTTAAGAAAACTGACTGTCTTTAATCCAAATCTATCAGGTCTTCATTGCTTTTACTTTGTAACATTGTAACTTGAGCAATGACCTGGAAGCAAACTGCTGCAGGCAAAAAGACGAGACTGTTTTACACTCAGGTCAATTCTGACTCCAATTCTTTCAAATTCCCACAATGCCTCCAGATCATTTTAACAATGAAGTTTGATTTCCACAAAAGTAAGCAAGCATCAAATGCTTCTCTACACTACAGTTAGCAGATAGCATATTGGAACCGCATCTACTCAAAGAAGCCCACAACATCTCATCCACTTATTTCTACACTCAATATCTAAACAGTGGTCCACTCAGCAATGCACAAGCTGCACTGTCAGACAGAGACTAATGGAATGACTGTTACTTTGACCTCTTGTAAGTTGAGAGATCCTATTGTCTTTATCCTGCAGGGTCCTATTGGACCAAAGGGCGACAGAGGAGACCCTGGTCTTCCAGGCTACGGAGGAAAGGTAAAGTTTGGGTTATTTTCCTGTTAAACTATTAATTGAACCATTTTTCATCATTGAGACACTGCTGCAATTGAGTCTGTGTTGTCTCGTTGCTGCTGTTCTATGTCTAGGGTGAGAAAGGTGAACCAGGCTTAATAATTGGACCTGATGGAAATCTTCTTCATCTGGAAGGGCTTACAGGACCGAAGGTGAGTCATTTACTGTATATCTGTTTTGTCTCTCTCATACCAACACATACACACCCCGCTCCTCTATAGTATAGGATATGTTGCTGCTTTGTGTTGGCTGCGTTACCGTAGAACATTTGTTATTGAAACTAATCTGGTTCCTTTGCCATGCCTGAAGGGGGACAGAGGATCACCTGGACCTGTCGGACCCTCTGTAAGTGTTTGGACATTCCTGTCTAAGATATCTACATTAATGCAACTAAACAGATTTAGTCTAAAAATGTATATTTTGTTTACTTCATTCTCCAGTCAGCTCACATTGTCTTTCATTTCATGATTTCTTGTCGTAGGGCCAGTATGGGCCTGCTGGATTAAAGGGTGAAATTGGAATGCCTGGAAGACCTGTAAGTACTTCCTGGGTGTCTTATTTTGGTATATTTTCATATAAATATGTTATACTATTCTGTGTTTATACTACGTACCACATATTCATTTCATGGGCCTATTGTGTATAGCTGCATTTGAATCTTATTGTTTCTGTTTTTCCGAGTGTAGGAGATATTAATGGATGACTTTCTCCCCTCAGGGTCGCCCTGGTGTAAACGGGTACAAGGGTGAGAAAGGAGAGACAGGAGTTGGTTCTGGCTACAGCTACCCAGTAAGTGTTCATATTATTACCAGTGCTTAGATCTGACAGCAGCAGAAGTTAATACAGACAGTTTGACATCATCTTGTTTAGTCTCCAACCCCCAAGCCATGCCAGCGTGTCTCAAAAGACAATAAATGTGATTTGTCTGGATTCTATTTGAAATAGTTGTGGTGTACAGGTGACACATGGCATGAACTATACATAATCAGTGAAAAGGAAGAGAGTCTTGCATTGAGCATCAACAACTGACTGGCTAGCTTTTTAGTTAACTAGTGCCAGTGCCGGAGTGGGAAATGAGGGAGAAACAACAGAACAGGAAAATCCTCCTGTTTCCCTGAAGTCACCGATGTGGCAACATTTTGCTTTCCCTGTGGGTTATATAGAAACAGAAAAACTACAGTTTGTAGGCTATGCTACACGTGGGTAGCCTAAACGCTACCCTTGAAAGTGTAAATGACAGTTGTTAGGGCATAAAACCAATGATCTGTTGATCTTTATCCACACTTGATAGTCTAACAATGGCATAGCCATCAGTGCTGAAAAAAAGTGCCCAAAACTCAACAGGAAGTCAGCCATTTTGAATTAATATGCAATTTTCGCCAATTTTTTGCGTTTTAGAGGTCGTGTACTTTAACAAACTCCTCGTACAGATTTAATCAAATCGACTTGAAATTTGTTCAGAACCATCTTAGGACCTTCAGGATGAAAATTTGATTGGCGTGGCGGCCATTTTTAACCATTGGCCATGAAACAAGAAGTTATTGTAACTCCACTGTGCATAGTCTAATCTGCCCCAAATTTCTCAGGCACGATAAGGTTCCAGTCCTGAGGGCATGTACATGTCCATATTGAGTCACACTCATAGCGCCCCCTACTGGCAACAGGAAATGACATGTTTTCTATTTTATTGTACTCCTCCTAGCATGTTTACTAGATCCACCTCAAATGTGGTCAGAAAGGCCTTAAGACCTTGATGATGCATTATTGTGAAGACTGTGAGTTTTCGTTGAACAGCGTTGCTGTGGCATGGCGGCCATTTGGCGTGATTCGCCTTGAAACAGGAAGTTGTTGTAACTTCGGCATACTTTGTCAAATCTGCTCCAAATTTCTCAGCCATGATGGTGGTCCAGGCCTGAGGTCATTTTCATGTCGATATAGTTTCATAGCACCGCCCCAAGATGTTAGCTACACCCCCTTTCAAAACTCATGAACCGTTCGTCCTAGACTCTTGTGGGAGGTGTCATTGCACTCAGCAGAGAGTTCCTGTTTCATTGGTGAAGGTTATTCCGCCCCCTACACGTTAGCCACACCCCTTTTGTAATTCATAAAACCGTTTATTGTAGAGTTTTGTGGCAGGCGTCATTGTACTCATCAGAGTTCCGGTTTCATTGTGCCTGGCCCCGTCAATCGGC
>CAKAKQ010040070.1:0-10216 GCA_916700675.1 Helicolenus avius
TTTTTTTTTTTTTTTTTTTTTTACTAAAGCCAGGACATCACATTTATCAAACGCTCCTCTAACTGTGTGGAAAAGCCCATTTCAGCTGATGTGTTCCCACGCGGCAATTACCGAAGGCTTAGCGTGAAAGTGCTTTAATAGGCAGTTTGCCTAATGGTCACTAAATGCAGGCGCACAGCCAAGCTGAAGTTCTCCTTTCTTCACAAGTTCAGGTCTCAATAACTAGCTCATTTCTTTTGTGACAACTTCAAATGATTATTTGATTATTATAAGAAGGGGTATATTTAAGGTGCATTTGCTAGATTGACATGTCTATTTCAGATGCATTATAGCCTCTGTATACTTTACAGTATATTCTGTATTTATGAGGTTTGCATACATCAATATTTTGAGTAAAAAAAAATAGTGTGCTTTGGAAATTTCATCTTCATAATGGTGTGCTTTGGGACAAAAATATTTGAAAACCACTGCTACGGTGAAAAGAGATGATTTGTAGCATGGAGTTTGTTTTACAGCTCATGGAGGTTTACTGTACACGCAACCTGTATGAAGCCTCAGTGAAGCTGAGGTAATGCAGGAAAGTGGCAACCACCATGGACAACTGTGATTGGCTCATAATAAAAGGCTATTTTATTCATCGTTTTTGATTCAGTTTTCATAATGAATTACAATAACAAGAGCTGTTACAATTTTTGGGGGGTTTTAGACGAGTGCTTTAGGCTTTAGAAAAGTGCTTTCTTGAAATCTGTTTTAATAATAATATATTATTATTTAAAATGTAACAGGATATACATAATAACAACATCATGTGCCATAATCAAACAAATCAGATTTAACTTTTTAAAATAACTAGGCTAGTTCAAGTGCTATAACAAAAAACTATGTTACCAAGAGAGACAAAACAAATCACCAATTACAATCAGGCCTACTAGCTAAATGTATGTCCTATGACAATAACCTATGTTGTTTCAGTAAATTTGGAAGGGCTATTAATTGTATCATTTTTGTTTTTTTTCTTATTTACATAAGGGGTCAATTAATGGTTAATGTGTACCTGTCTCCGAGAGCAGATCTGAGACACGACAGAGGACAGTGCATCATCGACGAAGAAAGCCAGCTCGCATAAGTACGTGGCTGGGGATGGTAATAAAATAGAAACAGCACGCTCCGATAGACTGGGGTATTCCTTTGCTACCCGCAACCAGAATGTATAAAAGGACAAGTCTGTAAAGTCCATTTCCAGCGAGCGATCCGCTTTGAGCTCAGCCGGTAAAGTTTAGTCCGCTGGAATCAAAGTAGTGAACACAATTTTGGTAGCGAGGTTGTGCCTGCTAGTTTTTTTTGTTCTAATTTAGTTTGCCTACACAAAATTTAAAAATATATAGACTACAATTTAGGTGTTTTGTTGTTTTTTAAATAGTATTTGTTAATAAAAAAACAAGTCATATAGTTTGGGAACCACTGCACTATAGGTCAGTGGATTCCCAACATGGAGTCGAGACCTCCCAGAAGGTCTCGTAATAAATCTAAATTTATTCCAATTATTTTATGCCTTTTTTATTATTGTGACATACTGAACACTTTCACAATGTCAGACTTCTATATATAAATCCTTCAAATGACATAATCTGAGAAGGAAAAAATACTCTTTGGTTAAATGCTCTCTACATGAGGCCATAATCTGTGATGAGGAACTACACTAGTAGTGGCGCTAAAACGCCTGCTAACCACTAGTGTGTGATGCATCCATGTTTTTCTCCTGTATACATGTGTTCTATTGTTTTCTGCTGTCCAAATGCAAACAGCAGCCATGAGGCCTGTATATCTCTACTTTCCTGCTTTGAGCCAAGCGTCCCCTCACACATCTTCCTGTCTTACATTCATCTAAATGCTACGGAGAACAACCCGGCGAGCATACAGCGAGACGGAGCAAAAGAAAAAGGGGCAATAAAACCATAAAACACTGATAAGACAGAACCGAACCAGACACACTCTGGATGATAGGAGCTCATTTTAACTGAGCCAGAGTGGTCTTCAACCACATTCCTCAGTGGACCCTGCTGCTGGCTCCTCTTGAGAAGCTGTCAAGCCATAAAACACATAAGAACACGTGATTGTTTCTTCCCACTCTCTCCCCAAAGACTCCGAAAATATTAGCAGCAGAGCGCCAGAACAGGTTTTTAGTATTGTGAGGCAAGTTTACATCTCATATCAACTCAGAGAGAGCGAGTCTTTATAAGCAGAGTGAAAGTCAAGTCAATACCAATGCGATGCCACGGTGAGTAAAAAACAAATGAAAAACAATAAACCCTATACTTACATCCAACCAACATCCACTCCTTTATTACTGTTTGCATACTGCTTTTTGTTAGGAAGTTAAACAGCTCATAATTCCGTCTCTATGACCTATTTTTTATTGCTGTGAAAACATCTCCTTCAAAACAACTGGATTTATTCAAGTTTCTCACCAACAACTACATTTTACAAGATTACATTTGAACACATCATGACAATTTATCTTTGCCCAACGCATCATAATGTAAATCAATGGCACCTCCCGTGAACGTTAGCTGTTAACTCCATGCATGACTGTGGTGCTTACTGGCTGCTAACAGCTAACGGTAACTAGATCTCGTCCTGCTGATTTTAACACAGATTTGTTGTTTATCAATGTAGCATTATCAGGGAAAAACAGGGATGAGCGATATGGCACACATCTTCTATCCCGATATAGGTAAATTCATATTTCAATAATGACATATATACGATCTAGCATGTTTTCTGGTAGTTCAATAAATAAATAATCTAAATAACGACATGGTAAAGCCTATGTTTGTATAGTCTTGTGTGAATTAAATACATGACCAATGAAAAATATTATATTTACTCATTTCTAAGAGCTTGAGTGAAAAATGAACATAACCGTTTGAAGTGATATTATAGAGGAAAAAATGAAAAATAGGCCTAGCCTATATTGCGGTAGAAACTTTATAGAAAAATAATATACGATAGACATTTTATATCGTTTGACAATATACTGTCAAACGATACAATATATTATATTCTTAGAATTTCAAGAATTTCAATTTTTTATTATTCTATTTTATTCTAATGTCTTTATCTATTCTTCTGTTATTATACTGTTATACTGTTGACTTGCACCAACATCACCAAAGCAAATTCCTAGTGTAAATCTCTAACACCTGGCAATAAACACAATTCTGATTCTGATTCTGATTCTGATTCTGTATATTGTCATATTGCCCTATTGTATCTACGGTAGCTACTGTATCAGTAGTGCTGTAGAAAAACGAGTTCCGCCACGTTTTCAGAATTTTGTTATCGACTTTGTACCAAAGTATCGGATCTCCTGACATCCCTAGCCTCAAGTTATCCTCAAGTCCAAGTCAAATATCCTGTCTTCATTCCGTTGACTTCATTGAGTCTATGTCAACATGTGACTATTATATGACTATAAGTACAATGAATATGTTTTAGCATTGCAGTTGCAGCGTACAAGCACTAGAGCTTGTATTATTTGCCATCCTCTCTCTATCACACTGCATCACTGACATCACAGCATCTCCATGTTCAACAAAGAGTATTCTTTTCACAGATTTCACACTGCGTTGACACAAGAAGACTGAAAAAAACAAAAAAAACACCACTGATCAGATGGAACGAGGACAGCATGCTACATTTCCTCCTGGTGCATTAAATTACATTACAAGAACAGATCTGATAGAGATGAACAGCAAAGAGAGGATTCTGTCTTTGCTGCACAGCAGCTACATCTAACAGCAGGGCACGGACTAAAAATAATTGCCTCAAATGATAATTGCTACAAAGCTTCAAAAACAAGTAGTTTTTTTTTTTTTTTTTCATTTTTCTGGTTCAGTTTTTTTTTCCACATTTGCAATTAATCATAGCTTCAGATACTGTGGTTTTCACCCAATTAAATGTTGTAAAACACTATGCCCTCTAGCACGGAACTACACGGCAGAGAAGCCGCTAAATGTGTTGTTCCTATCAAAAAGGGATGAAGGGGAGCAATAATTATGTAAACAGAAAATTAAACGCTTCAGACTTGTAGGGGGAAATGAAGGCTGAATCCAACACCCCCCCCCCCTCTCATTTCTGCTTTCCCCTCCCTGCAGCAAACTCTCCTTCCCCTCCCTCCTTCTCTCAGAATACATTAGCCTGGGTTTCACTGCTCACTGTTGGCTGGTTGCAACATGGTTCCTCTGTGATTAGCTCCGATAGCGAGATGAGAAAAGCACGAGTCAATGCCTTTGTCCTCTGCGCCGCTGTTTAGACTCGCTACTCAAATCCTCTCTATTTAAAACCCCTTTGTCTATACAAACCAGTGCTAGGGAATGAAATGGACCATTAACAAGATTAGCTCACTCATTCTGCCGCCGACAAAAGGCTCTGCAATAGGCTGCTGATCATTAGGCTGGCAGCGGGAACAATGCTGATCTATAATCTTACGCCGTGCTTCGATTGAACTATTGTGGCTTATTTATTGTGCTCTGGGGGAGATGACATAATGGTAGCCCTTTGTTCTCTCCACAGGAGAATTGTAATACAAAAGAAGAGAGGGGGGGGGGAGGAAAGGAGAGGAGGAAGAATGAGTAAGTAAAGGTAGTGGGAGTCTTAACCCCTCATTTCTTCTCACTTTCCAGTTGGCCCAGACAATCAATAGCAGTGAAATGGGCTCTCGAGATAGCGGCCTTTCTTTATGTGCACCTGCAATCATCCCAAGTCACAGCAGGCAGGCAGGTGGCCAGCTACGGAGTTAAATTTGACACTACATATGAGATTACCAAATGCAATAACAACTTTTTTTCCAGTGTAGATGTATTTAAAATACAACCAGTCATTTTAAACTACCGTAAATTCCGGACTATAAGCCGCTACTTTTTTCACACGCTTTGAACCCTGCGGCTTATACAATGATGCGGCTAATCTATAGAGTTTTACGGGCTAACGGCCCGGCTAAAAAGCACTGCTCGTTTTGGACAGCACAAATTCACCTCGAGACGAAAGTGACACTGAGAGCGACAACGACAAAGACTGAGAAAGTGTGTGAGGAAGTCATTCTGAGGCTGTTCAACTCCGACACTGAAGAAGACGACTTCAATGGTTTCAGTGCGCAGGAGGAAAATTAACATAGCGATCAGTGACTTTTCTGGTAGGCTAACGGCTACGGCTAGTAGGCTGGTTATTTTTCAAACCAGCAGTGTTATTGCCATGTTACGTTACTGTCGTTTTACTGTCGTTTTACTGCTGTGTAACTGCTGTGTTACAGGCATTGTTCAGAAAACAAGCATTTCGTTAATTAAAAAAAACTAAAAAAAAACTTTATTTGTACCATCTTTCTGTGTAAATATCTCATGTTACAACGTGGACACTTGCGGCTTATATATGTACAAATTTTTTTTTCTTTTTAAATTGAGTTGGTGCGGCTTATATTCAGGTGCGCTTAATAGTCCGGAATTTACGGTATATATCTTGAATTGTGATTTTAAACCAAAGCTACATTAAGGCAAAACACTATGAGCCTCTACAATATGAATATATACTGTATATATGACAGATCTTGGTGTCAGTCAGACAGAATCAACAAGTGTGGGCATCTTTCCATAGCTGCCTATCTAATGAGGAAGTTAATAGTGGAATAAGAAGAATCTGTACGCCCACAGACCGCGATATAAGTCTTTCCAGTGAGTAGGAAACCATTGCTCCAGAGCTGTAGGTCCGTCCATTTAAAGCTAAAGCTAAATACCAAAAGGCCAGTCCCAGTCTACAGGGGTTGTTGAAAAGATTCCAGGGAAACGTATAGGTATATTCACTAAATGGAAAAGTTGAGGAGGGAACATTAAGTCCACACTTCATCACAAAATCTGTAATGAAACATCACTTAATGAGATCTACTATATAACAGAGGACAAGGATCTGAGAGAGGGTTTTCCCTTTAGGGTCTAAAAGAACCAGAATTACCACCTCACGGTTGTATGCCTCCGCCAACAAGTCAAGTTGCAGTTTACATCCATGTCTGTCCATCACTTCACTTCATCGTTTTGACCTATTAGACATTTGTTTGAAATTGTCATAATTAGCATATGAATTCTTGAGTTATGGCCAAAAAATGTGTTTTGTGAGGTCACAGTGACCTCGACATTTGACCACCAATTTCTAATCACTTCATCCTTGAGTCCAAGTGGATGTTTATGCCAAATTTGAAGAAATTCCCTCTGGGCGTTCCTGAGATACTGCATTCACGAGAATGCATCGGACGACGGACGGACGAATGCACACAGACGAACTGACAACCTAAGAACATAATGCCTCCGGCAACGGCTGGTGCCGGCATGGAGGCATAAAAACATGTTTTGTGAGATCACAGTGACCTTGACCTTTGACCATCAACATCTAATAAGTTCATCCTAGAGTCCAAACGGACATTTGTGCCAAATTTGAAGAAATCCGTTCTAGACGTACCTGAGATATTGCCTTCATGAGAATGGGTCGGACGGATTTATGTACAGACGTAATGTATATAAACAGATTCTGCATTCACATGTAGGAAGACAGACAGACATATGGACGTATGGATATGGACGGACAGACGGAACACCTGAAAACATTATACCTCTGGCCACGGTGCAGAGGCATACAAATAAAACGAGGGATTTTGAGTTTTAAAGTCATTGAGTATGCAAAGCCAAAGCTGTATCCGTCTTTGTCGTCCTCCGAGTCACAACAAATATAAAAGGTCAAATTATACCTTTGGCAAATAAAATGCTCTCTCATTCTGAACCAATTCAAGTGTGGCAGAGGGATTTGGAAATGTTTGCTTTCACAGGAAATAAGCCATTGTCACTCAAGGGCGCTCATCACCTGTTTAGCTTTTAACATGTCAAGTTAATCACACCCTCTTTTTTTTCTTTTTTCGCTCAGAAACCTGATTTTGCCTCGTCTACTATGGAGTCACCGCTCATTGCTCAAGGCTGGCCAAACACAGTTTTCTGCCTTATTAACATTAGCAGGGACAGGCTGGTGGAGGAGCTGCAGTCGCACTCACACTAATTCCCTTATTCCTCAGAGGGCTGCGGTGATGTATGAGGGGAATGAGATGGGAGGCACAGGTCGATTGGCCAACACTGTCGCCATCACACAGTAATGAGATCTCAGGGGGAGGGGGAAAATAGAGGCCGATTCCTCCAACTCCCTGCTCGCATAATACTAATTGGCCAGAATAGGATAGGTAAGACGTGGGAAGTTTTAATGACATTATTAAAAAGTATAGAATTTCCTCACCTGCTTCTGACAAATATCATCAGTGAGTAGGAGCGAAACTGTCGTGAGTGGTTTGTGTATCCTGGCTGATCATAGATTCGCTACACAATATGGCTGTAGCCCTTCTACCCTCTATGCATGTAGATGGGACCCTGAGTTCTTTACCCCAATTAACTTCTGTAGGGTAACTCAGATTAACTCAACGTTATTTATCTTGGGTCACTATCGACACCTCATACATCCTTGATATAACTAAATATTAAGTGTACAGTCGTGATATGGATTCAAATTAAACCCTTTGCATTTGATTGGACTGCTCAAAAGTGGGCGGGCTTAGAATCATGTAGCGCAGTATGGAGCATCCGCCCATACCTCTCTTGTTGCGAAAAGTCGCAGATTGATGGATGATGTGGTGGTATTACAGGCTGAGAATGGTTGGCACTAGCTTATGTAAACAGACATCATATTTTGTTTTATCTGAAAAAAACATGATTGGATTTTGATATTAAAATTAGGACCGTCAAAGTTAACGTGATAATAATGCGCTAACGCAAGTTAATTTTGACGCCACTAATTTCTTTAACGCATTAAAGCAACTTACGATTTTTAGGTTCTAGCGGGCTCGGTTGTAAAGAGTGAAGACTTAGAGTGAAGATACTGGCATCGTATGAAACTAGAAAAACCTGAGGACCATTGGAACCAACCATGTCATACTAGCTTGTTCGTAAGGAGGCTAAATAACACTTCAAACTTACACTACTTTTTGGCGAGGAAAAACTGGCATAGTCATTTTCAAAGGGGTCCCTTGACCTCTGACCTCAAGATATGTGAATGAAAATGGGTTCTATGGGTACCCACGAGTCTCCCCTTTACAGACAGACCCGCTTTATGATAATCACATGCAGTTTGAGGCATGTCAATATAATACAAGACAATATTTGTCATTGTTTTGTGTTGTTAATTGATTTCCAATAATAAATATATACATATATTTGCATAAAGCAAGCATATTTGCCCACTCCCATGTTGATAAGCAAATTAAATACTTTTTACACATTTTCCTTTAAGGTACATTTTGAACAGATAAAAAATGTGTGATTAATTTGTGATTAATCCCGATTAACTATGGACGATCATGCAATTAATTGCGATTATTAATCGATTGACAGCCCTAATTTTGATATAAAAATACAAAGAAATTGTTTTTTTTTGTAATTTCTTTTTTGCATATTTTCTTAAATAGGTGCACAATATGACGGGGGAGGTGATCTAAAAGGGTTAAAAAGGCATTTTTGTTTTTTTGAATTTCATCTTGACTTTAAGATACATTTTAATATTACAGCATGCAGTGATGTTTTAGACAGTAAAAGTTTGTTTCTTGAAAATCCCCTTTTGCACAAAATGAGCTCCTCAAAGAACTTAGATTCCTTGTTTGGTGTGGAAGAACTTGCCTGGCCTGCACAGAGCCCTGACCTCAACTCCATCCAACACCTTTGGGATGAATTAAAACCTCATGGTCCAACATCAGTGGTCGACCTCACTAATGCTCTCGGGGCTGAACGGGAGTAAATCCCTGCGGCCGGGTTCTAAAATCTAAAAGGAAAGAAAGAGGCTTTTACAGCTGCAGATTAATGTCCATGGCGCTGGAATGACCTCATATACGAGTGTAATGTTCAGGCACCCACATACTTTTTCTCTGGTGTCCATTTACCATATTTCATATTCCAACATGGACATAAGTGGCGTCTTTCCATCGTTATTTACATTTATACAATTCATATTCTAAACACCTGCCTCGCTGTTAGCGTTCCATCATTTGCATACTGACTGGGACTTCCAGAGTGAAAAATGTGGAGGTAGTGCTACCGTCAGGTTATATATTGTCTGCAGGTGTGTGTGTGTAGCTTGAGTCTGGAGACAATCCAAAGGCAGAAACTGTGTGGAAGGCACTTTGCAAATTGCATTGATCTCTCCCTAGACCTGCCTCCCACCTGCCGCCCATCCTAATGCCTGTGTTACAGAGAGGTGGGGGGGTGGCTGCAGTCGGACACCTACTTCTTTTTCCTTACCCTGTCGTTTTCTGCTTTTTTTCCTCTATCGGCGTTTTGCATTTACCTTTCTTCCTCTTGCCTTCCTCTTTTTAATCTATCTCCCCTAGCATTCACTTTCCATTTATCTCTCTCTCCTACACACACACACACATACACACACACGTTTCCTTCGCTAATCATTGGTATGGCTGACATGCTTTCCTCTGTCCTGTCCTTCTAATTACAACATTATTAACTGTCACGGTGATGAGCAGCAGCGCAGATACAGAACAGGACTTAATGAGGGGGAAATAACGGTGTTACATGGCAGGGTCAAAGTTAACCGTGTTTTAATTTCCACCTGTGTCAAACAAGTTTAGAGATGATCAAAATATCTCAAAAGGCGTTGAGCTCGGCGATCAGTGGACTGGGTTTCGGTTTTGAACTTGCATTTGGAATTACGGGGACTTTCATGCCGCTCGTTCAAAGAAGGTTTCAGGTAAACAAAACCAACGCTTAATGGAAGTTACAGCCTCACAAGTTGCAGTTGTTTGGTGTTAGTGGACAACCCGTTCTCACTCCCAGCTCGTCAAATACCGCTGTTTGGTCAGGCGCACCTTGGCATTGGAAACCGCCGCACGGAGGTCCTTTCAGCAACAGTATGTGACGAACAGGGCTTTCAACTAACTCCAATGTAAACCCACCTGCAGAGTTATTCGACGGTCTGAGCAAGTGACGTAGTATTAATAGCGTGAGAGTCCATTAAGGGCAGGTGGGACAGGTGGCGGATGGGTCAAACAACACTTTGAACAAGGAGGCCCGTGTGAAACTAAAAGTAACGTTGACGTATTTTATCATGTCAGTCTTTAGTCACTAGTCGTGAG
>CAKAKQ010040082.1:0-11608 GCA_916700675.1 Helicolenus avius
GTCCGTTGTTGTTGCAGAGACCTGGACAACCCTCTGGGTACAGGGGACAAACACACACAGTTAGAAAAGTTAGAGCAGTGGGAGTGAGTGGGACGGGGTCACGGCTGGCCATCAGGGTGGGAACTATAGGCTTCAACCAATATACATTTTGAAGGTAGGCGATAATAGTTTTGTACTGGAGCTCTGAAAAATGAGAGTAATCAATATTGTTTTCACATCACACCATTTTCATGGCAAAAAATGCAACATATTGAGTGTTTCCCTCTGAGCTTGGAGAAGCTTCTGAAACAGCACTGAGACCTGAAGGGCTGGCAGCCTCTTAAGTCATGAGGCAGGGCTCACTGCAGGTTTGATACACTCCTACACTACACTGAAGGTATCTCTCAGTTCACACATCTGACAAAATAAAGACAAAAATACATGGTGTGGTCTAGAAATAATTCCTACTCATCAGCTTGTGCAAAGACAGACTTCAGCTATGGCTGATTATGGAGTCTAAATCTATCAATTTCCCAAACAGGTACAATTTTGTATGTTAAGTAGGGTTGATCGGTCACAGATTTTGGTGACGTAAAACATGGTCTTCAACGGCGTGTAAGCAACGGTTCCGCCGCGCTTTCAACAGCACTCACAGCCTAATACACAACTGTAGTTACACACGGAAGTTGGAGGTCTAATCGACCTGAAGTGCAAAAACACGCTAAGGATTGCAAAGATGTGCGTAAGAGGCGTGAGCTGCCTTTGTAGACAGCTGTACTGATTACAACTGAAGTGTATCTGTTCCATTAGACACACACATGGGACAAACAACTAAAACACGCAGCTGAAAGGTGTCCAGTGTAGACAGAGAGACATTGGGGAAGTGTTTCAAGGAGTTCAGCTCTGGGGACTGAAACTTGCAAGTGTACGCAGAAAATTCTGTGTGTATTAGTGAAATCATCCCAGAACCAAAAAAAGCAATGACTATGAAGAAAAAAAAAAAATAGAAACCGGTGTGTGTCATTGATTGTTACCATGGAAACAGCTTTTACTGTGTGTCTTCTGCTGTGACAGAACACAAATTGAATTTTACAGGTGACGCGATTGCACACAAAGTCAATGGAAAGACGGCGTTAAGACGCATATTTGCCCGCGGCGGTGCAAAGCGAAGTTTCCGTGCAAGTTCAAAATGTTTCAACTTGAGGGAAAAATTCACACCAATCCTGGGGCTTTATGAATCTCATAAACATACAGAGATGAGAGGAAAAAAAGGAGAGAGTAGAAGGAAGAGAAGCTGAGTTCAGTCAGAGGCTGAATGAACACAAACACTCCCACAGACACGGCCGGTGTGTCCGTTGCTATAACTATCTACCAGCTAACATCTGTAGAGTTGGTCCAGTGGCTGCTTGGGGCAAATAAACACAAGCAGTTCAGCAGTTAATTCACGCCAATGACGCTTTGTGTCTGAACACATCTGAAGTTGAGAGACATCTGGACATTTCAGGCTTAAAAACAGCCTTATTTTTGTGCAAATGTCTAGTTTAAATTAGAATAGTCAAAGTCTAAGACTAACTCTTTAGACCAGTGTTAACAGCTTCATTTCATTATCTTTATTATTACCATGTCTAATCCATACCTACAACTGTCTAGGTCATTTGCCAAGTCTGTGCCAGCCAAACAGTACCACTCATTTTGCCAGTGGTGTGTGAGTGTGTGTTAAGATTAGAGCGATTTGGAAATAAACAGGCTGTTAATGACACACTTTAAAACCTTTCGGATAATCTCCATGAACAGATTCTGCATGTGAATGCAGGTAAACAGTCCGTGTGGAGAGCAAAAGAGGCAGAACGCATTGGCCGAAATGCAATCTCAGAATCCAATCAGCAATCGTCTGACAATGATTTTCCGATTAGTTTAAGATGAGCTTGTAAACTGGCTACTTGTGAAACAATCCAGCCATAGATTACAATTCCAGTCTCACGTCTCAAGTTGATCGGACTGTAAACACTGAGCATCACAATGAAAAGGAAGTTTTGGCCCGGGTATCCGCTGGCTACAACGGAACCCTAGAAATAGACTCATTCTCATTAGACCGATAGCTGATGGGTTCTGAGATTATGGTTGCGTCCGAAGTTCATACTAATATTGTACGCTAAAACAGTATGTGAGATTTTTTAGTATGTCTGAAACCTTAGTATGAGACAAATAGTACCCAAATTGATTACTATTTCCGGTGCAATATTACATTATGATAACATAAATATCCAGGCATTGACAGACAGTTCTGTAACATCAATAACATTTCAATTTAACTAAGTATAAAATTTCACTTTGGTAGGCGTAATGCAGTTTTTAAATAGTTCAGATTCTGACAAATCATCGTTTGGTCACATGAGGTCGGAACGGGTTACCGTGTTTACGTGTTTCCAACCGGCAAGAAGGCTCTCAGGAAGTAATGTGTTAAATATCAGTTCAGTGCGTCCGAAAAGATGCTATTTATACACATAAAAGTATGATGAACGATAGTATACATAATAACGAGTATGTAGTGGGTAGTATATGTGATTTCAGATGCAGCATGCCTTAAATATAACACCTCAGTATACATTATTATAACATCCCGCTCTGGTCTAAAGGTCTGAATGCTGTTTCAGAAGCTTTTTCTCACCTCACACGACTTCTCAAGGAAATACTCAATGCTTGTTTTATAGGATTTTTTTTTTTTTAATTCAAACATATTGCATGTCAGCACAAAATGCTCGCTTCAGTCCAAAAATACCTTCAAAAAGACATCAAAGACCCATATTGGTTAAATCCTGATGTGTATAAAGGCACTTGGCCCTGTGTGATGAACCTTTCTCCAACAAATGGACTGACAGACTGAAAGACAGATTGATAGACAAATAAAGACAGATCAATACATTAACCCACATGTGAGAGACACAGACTGACAGACAGACAGACAGTCAGCCTTCGGTGAAATGCACTGACGTTGTAGTTTCACATGAACCAAAAAATTAATTCAAAAATAATAGTTTTGTTTCTCATCTGTAAACAAAGAAGGAAGATGTTATTGTTGCATAATGTGATGATGAAAAACAGGGCATACAAACAAAAGAAATAAAGTTGAAAGCAGAACATTGTGAGGATGTTGGAAATTTAAAAGTTTATCTGACTTCACCAAGTGAAGCCTAACCAAATCTGAGGGGAATTTAACACCCGACGAGCTGACAAAGACCGCAACTTCTCTTTAAAAGGAAGCTTTTTTTTTTTTTTTTGCTTTAGAAATATGGATTCCTTTGGTGTTGTTCGTCTAGTCAGTGAAAAAAAAACAAAATCACAGGTTAAAATCCATGTGAAAACACAACAGGTAGACAGATACAAGGCGCACAAAGTATAGGGAGGACAGGGTGGTTTGGTCTGCATGCCTCCGAAGGCTATACTTTATGCTTCTGCTTGACATTCCTCGTTCACAGAAAAGACATTGAGGCTGGCAATCAGATTAATAAACGGTGAGTATCAGAACCAAGCAAAGCCCAGCTGGAGAGACAGAACAAGGGATGGAGGTAAAGATGGAGGGTGAGGTGGTAAGGAGGGTGGAAAGGGAGAAAAAAATAGAGAGACAGGAACGTGAAGATAGATAGACGGAAGACAGAGGAACAGCAGCTGGCTGAAATTCACACATACATATATCAGGCTGGTGGATGCAAGACAAAACAGGAGTCACACACCTTGGGTTTGTGTCTGTTTGTGTGTGTGTGTGCATTTTCATTTGTGTATGTGCTTGCGTGCATCTTCATCTGTGTACAGTCTGTGTTTTGTGTGTGAAAATCAGAGACACGGACAATAATGATGTGACAGAAAAACAAACAAGACTAATAAAAAAAACTGGAGAAATAACAACGGAAGTAGAACACTGTAAGATAAAAGAAAAAACACATACACCGAGCTGAGAGACCGAATGTGAGAAAGAAAAAAAAAAAGGAAAAGACAGGAAAAAATAAAAATGAAACGAAATAAATCACACTCAAAGGAAGTTGAAGTTAACAAAGCGAAGGGTGAAGTGCTTGTATTTTGGGACAGTAAAGGCCTTTTATTACATCTTTGGCATGAATTACCTTTATATCCTGAGAATAGGAGAGGGCACGAGGGAGAGAGGGAGGAAAATTAGGGAAAAAAAGTAAATCGAAACAAAAGCAGCACTGCCAAATATACTCTCTGTGATGGACAGATGAAAATGGCAGCCAAAGGAAGAGGAGGAGAGGAAGAAAGAGCTGGGATCACGGGAGTGCAAGAACATAGAGAAGAGAGACACAGCAGTAGAACCTCAACAGAGTCAAGATGATCAGCTCATTCAAATCTGTCTTTTCATATTTAAAGCAGACAAAGAGGGAAGAAGGACAAAAGGCAGCTGATAAAACATTCAAAAAAAAAAAGTTTCACAATTAACATTTAAAAAGAAAACAACCAGAGAATTATTCTCAAACAAGGACTTTCAATCAAAGATTGCGACCTAGCACCTTTCAGTAAATACAAAAGCATCTCTGTGGAAAATAAGACAGTTGCTGTCAAATAAAAGTTGTTATACTGTTATATAAACTGTTCAGTGTAGTGAACACAAGAGGTTAGTAGAGGCAGGATCAAGCAACAACCACCACGGCTCTAACGACCACGAGATGCTGACCCCAAGAAAAACCTACAACCGTGAATGAGTCTCGTGGAGCTTTAAAGACACAGGAATTAACTGGCATTACAGAGCAAAAGGTGCTATTGAGTTGCATTATGGGAAGCGTAGAATGCAGCATTTTTGGAGATTGACCCACTTAGAAGTCATCTTAGGGCATTTTCACACCTGTAGTTCGTTTGCTCTGGTCTGAATCAGGGACTAAATTGTTACCATGCTGCATATTGCCTCAAGTTTGGTTTGTGTTCACACGGCAGCGTGGACCAGAATTTTGGTGCGCAAAGAAACTGCTCTCTAATTGGTCAAAATTTCCATGCCTGGAAAACTCCCGGAAGTAAACAAAGAAGAGCAGACTTCCAGAACGCAACAATGGAGGGACAACTACGCGGCTTGATCTTGGCCCTAGTCATCTTTTTTTTTTTTACCTTGTAGCAATTTTTCACTCAAGGCAACGGAACAGTTTGAAAAGGAGGCGTGGCTGGAAAACAATGTATTGATGCACTGGAGTCTCGGAAGGCGCATATCAAGGCGTACGGAGGATGGAGGAGGAGGCTACATTAACCCTCCTAAACTGTGACATGCTCATCGCCCGAAAATATTTCCAAAGTACCGTACCGTACCAAGCCATACTGAACCACCCCTTCAAGGAGGTCTCGGTTCGCTTGTTTTGGTGCTGCACCCGAGAGCGATTGCTGTGTTCACACCTGCCCAAACGAACTGCACAAAGAGGGTAAACGCTCCAGGGTTCAATTCAACCGAACTAAACTAGGCAGGTGTGAATACGCCCTTAAAAGTCAGGATCGGGGCAGCTACCATTGATGACAACCTGGGGGTGTTTACATTCTGTTCTTTAAAATACTGGTTACAGTATTTTTTAGACTTGCTGTAATATATTTAAAATTGACTTTTTTTGGCCAATCCTGTATAGCCATGTGAAATTTGAGAAAGAAAGAATTTTAAAATACTGGCATTGATCATAATCCTTGCTTTTGTAGAATCATCCAATGTCAACGATATGTCAGGCGATACAGTATTTATATTGAGGGGTGGGGGTCATGTGGACTCGATATGTCAGTGTTTCTGAACACAGCAGGTACAAATATTAATTGTTTTTTTTCATTTTTTAACCTGCCGGCATGAGACTCGCTTTGACGTTTTGCTTCACTCACGGCTCTCCCCCCCGACAGAGACACTCCTGGGTACGTGTGTGTGTTGCACGAGTATGGATGTGTGTTTTTGTATCTGGAGGGAAGCAGGGAAACGGGGAAAGAGCCTGGAGAAAGTGAATGAACTGAAGCACCAAAGTGAGTTTACACAGTACGTGTTGAGCTTGTGATGGAAGATGCCAGCCTCCACTGTGAAAAAGACAGTCAAACTAGCCCCCCCGTTGTTTTGTACGTGTGTTGTGCGTGTATATACTGGGCATTACGGTAAAATGCAAGCTACCAAGAACTGACTTCAAAACTAAAGTGATCTTCTGGTGAATGCAACAGGCAATTTCAAATTCATTCAATAAGTTGGTCAGTCTGTAAATAAATAAATACATAAATAAATAAATAATAAAATGAATGTTAATTTAAAAAAAAAAACTACTGCATGCAAACTGTATTTTAGTGAAAAAAACAATTTCAATTGTGCGAATTGTAAGTCAAACATCATAAGAATAAATCTGACACTGCACCGCCTCGGAGTGTTCAGATTAGTTCACGCTGGTATGATCATATGCATTAAAAAGGGTTAAATCAAACCGCTGTGTTTCCGTGCCTCAACAGCTTACAAAGATGTCAGCGAGGCTTAGAGAAGTCCTTCCTTCAGGATCTCATGGTACACATCTTAGCCACTATATCCAAATGTAAACCACTTATGAGCAGGATACAATAAGATGCAACAAGGAAGTTCAATTAGGAGGAGTAATTGATTAGTCTCTTTAGCAATTACAGCTACAAATAAAAAACCTTGACCAACTAATATGCACCTGTATCCAGTACATGATGTAAAGGAAGGCCGCCTTATAGTCCAAAATATGTTCTCTTTGCATTGCCCAACAGTGCATTGCCTCTGAACGAGTATAATTGAGCTCCTTATATAGAATATTCCAATGTTGCACAGACAAAAGGCTTAAAATCAGCTAAATGAATTTAAAACTCACAGTGCAAAGACCACTTGCTTTGCATTGTGCAAATACTTGCAATTATATAAATGTCCTGTCCTGTAACGTATGACTGACATCTTTAGCACAAAAGCCGACTGTGTGAGTGAGATTATGGATGCTTAAACCCATTCACACACATGTAGCAGTACGCCTGAGGATAAAGACATCGACGGGGGGAGAAACAGCTTACAGGAAAACTCAGCCTAAAGCAGAGACAGGATTTCACGGTCTAAATCAGAAACTTTCAATATTATGTTTGTCTGTGCTTGTACTGAGCTTGTCTTCTAAAAGTAAAAACATGTCTTTGACAATCCCAAGCCACTAAGAATGTCAAATATTAGAATGTCAGACATACAGTATCTACAAGTGGAACAATAACAGCTCAATATGTTTTTGGAAGACTGTTTTTTTTCTTTTCATTTTGCTTTTGGTTCCAGTTCTTTTTTTGTGACCCAGCTTCAACATAATAGAAACGGGATCCCTGTCTTGTTTATAAATGTTAACATTAATAGCTGTACTGTACAGAAACCTTAAAATACAAGATATTAATGTCAAACCAATTCATAATAAAATGATGAAAAACCAGAAACCTAATGTCGGAGGTCAACATAACTCAAAACTCCCTCAAATGTAGACTTTCTGATATATATTTCTTTGTAACTTTTGATGGAAAAAAAAACTAGGGATGCACCGATCCGACTTTTCCAGTCCCGATAGCGGGGTACCTGGGCTTTGGGTATCGGCCGACACGGAGTACCAATCCAATACCAGTGTTTAATTAATAAGCTGTATGTCTCACTGTGTGGAAGTAACTGGGATCATTCTTTTATGTATAAGGCAACATCAGACTTGACTGAAACATTGCTTTAATAACTTTGTAAAACCAAATAGAACTTGTTGGCGTAGCGAGCGTGAAATACCTCCAAACAACTGACATGTTTGTTGTTCGCTCTCCCTCAGCTATGCTGTCTACCGGCATGCTGCTGAGGCATGACATAGTAATCAGACGTAAACATAGAATTGAATATCGGCTCCCAATTCAGCTATCTGAGTCAGCACCGGCCCGATATCCAATATCAGTATTGGAGCATCCCTAAAAAGAACTACTAATATGTGTTTTTTTTAAACAACTGTATGAGGCTGAAGTAGGCATTTGAGTTGATGACAAATAAACAGTGTTAACTACATTTTATTGTATCATGCAGGATGAATCCCTTGAGATGTATCATCCCATTCCGAGACTCCACCTCTTCACCAAGGCCTATGGCCCCTAGCTTCTGTTACGTTCATTTGTTGTGTTTATTTATGTCTATGTTAAAGCGTCCTTGGGTTTCATGAAAGGCGCTATATAAATCCAAGCTATTATTATTATTATTATTATTATTATCTCGTTTTCAAGGGGATCCCAGCATTCAAAAACTAAAAAAAAAGTGAATCTACTTCTGAGGAACCGGTGGATGAAATACAGAGAGAAATCTATTCACATCATTCAGAACAAGCTGTAAAGTGATTCACTCTATTTTATCAGAAAACATCCAAGTGTGCAACCCGGTAGGCAAACAGAAAATAAAGCCATTGTGCATTTTTGCTGAGGACATTACAATCCTGAAATGTTCAAAAGCAACAGTAATAGTGCCAATGTTATCAGAGCTGGTAAAATGATAGAGGGGATGAGAGAAAAAAAAAAACATACTCAATATATCCAAATCAAAAAGTCTGAATAGATAAGTAAATAAAATAACCACCGAAGCAGCCACAGCTCCACAGTACACGAAGAGAACAGCAAAGGAAGTAGGGATGATGAGAAAAAAGCGAGTGATGAGGAGAAGAGAAAAGAGCACAGTACCTTTTACTCTAATGTCCGGATTGTGAGCTTTAAGAAGAAAGGGGGAAAAAAGGAGAGGAAGGAAACAGATAGATAGAAAGAGAGCATTTTAGTCCAGACAATTAGGCAGTAGAGGAGTAAAAAAAAAACTCCAGTATCTCCATTAGTGAGGGCAGCTGATCACAAGTGAATCAATGACGGAAGCAGAGAGAGGTAGAAAATTCAATAAGACACGAGAGATTCAGTCAAACAGAGAAAGGGAAAGAAAGACAGAAGATCTTTGCTATTCTTCATGATATCCTTCTGAGACACCTCATTAACTCTAGTGCATTTTCAGGGTCCAAAATCAGGCCGACCTCAGTCGATAATTTGTTATTTTCTTAAACACTGGATGGCACTGGTTTTAGGAAAAATCACAGGACATTTTGTATTCTGGGATATTCCCATGCTAAAAATATAAAAACAGCCAATTAATGACTATGGAAACGATTCTACGGTGAGGTCACAGTTTCCAGCAGACTATAACGTGAGATGTAAATGTGATGGTTAGAGACTAGAGGGAAGAAGAATTACGAATCCTCTCCCCAGCCGTACAATCTGTCTAAACAACCGAGCTGTTAGAACAAGCGCTCCGACTGGATTTCCCCTCGTCTCACTGTTGTTTGCAACTCTTTCCCAGCAATACTGTAGCTGTCTGTCTGTTTGACAACTAGTGAAAGGGGGTTTGGTGGTGAGCTGAAGCTGCCACAAAGGTTCTACTACTCATCTGTTTCTCTGTTGAACTATTACAACACACCAAGGTGGGAATGTTTGTCAATCTTATTGTTGGAACTATACCAAGCAAAATAAGGAGTGTGTGTGTAATAATGAACCGTTTAACCGTTGACCGACATTAAGAATTTTGACCAATTAATGCTATCAGTTAAAACGGATAAAAGAAATATTAAAATGAAATAAAAAGCCGAGCTAAACTCAGAGGAGCAGCTTGTCACTTAAAGGACAATCCACCTTAACAACCCACCTTAAGTGAGCCGGAGCCAGAGTTGCAAGACACAGGAGCTTGGTTTGGGTCTTGAGGAGTTGTAGCCTTTATTCACCGACAAATAAACTGTACACACACGGCACTGCTACGTTCACAGCTATAACGTTACTCATAACTTGTACTCACCATCACACACAAACACGCAGTGTGTCGGACACTTGCTAACGTTACGCTGGGCTGAAACACAGCTGACAACCTCGCAGCTGAACTAAATGATGCGATGGAGACTTTTACTAGGAAAGTGGCTGCTTGTGTCCAATAAACACAGCATAGTGGCTGCTACAGTAACTCTCCCTGACGGGTGGACTGGGGACTCAGTTGTCTGTTGTGCTCACACACTGAAGCTCGCGATAAATTATGACTCAACCTGTTTGTGCATCGGATTTTCGTTGCAGCTGAGCGGCTTGTTAGGAACTAAAACCACAGCACGCTGAATGCAACGCACTAATCTAGTCGGTTAATGGTTTCACTTTCTGTTCCCTTGTCTAGAAGTCAATGAGTTTTTTGAATGGGTTTTTAGTTATATGCCTGAAATAACGTCTGTGATTAACACAAGCTGAAGAGATTTTAACGTTTTGTTCTAAGACATAAAATACATCAATAAATACCCCACTCGTGAATTTTGAAGCCTTTATGTTTCTTTAAAAAGGCCGTTGCTAACAAGTGGCTAAATGAGACTACTAAATGTCATCACGCCGACTCGTCCGCCTTCACGGCCTCGTTGTGTATACCCGCATTCATGTGACCGTGGTGTAGTTGTCTTTTTACTTCAGGCGAATGCATTCACGCTATAAAATCATAAAGTCGTGTTCATTTGGGGAGATTATCTTGCTGAACAAAATGTGTAAGTATTGTTTATCACGGAGCTTATTTCCAAAACCCAGTGGAACAATCCCATTGGCTTTTTGTTGAGGGAACCCAGGGCGATGCTAACTTCCGGGTTGGCTGACAAAAATTAGTCATTCCTGCACCACTCTATAGTCAGAAAAACAGCGGAAACAGCTGCCCAGTTATGTGAGTTAAATGTTCACTACGTCAGAATGTATTCGGCTAAAGGGGTTTCCATAATCCATTTAGCGTATCAACTCTTTTTTGACAAAGACAAAAAAACACCTCAAGCGAGCCGTTGTTGTGCAATTGAGGACGTTTTCTCAAATTTTGTCGTTTCCATACAGCTTTTCGAATGCGAGACTTCAAAGTGTAAATAAAAATATCTTAATGGAAACACAGCTACTCATAACCAACACAAACATGGACATCCATATAATCAGCAGCAACAGTTCCCTCTATTCTCACCCTCCGGATGTAACAATGAAGAAAAGAGACTGTAATATGTCTGGCATGGGTTCTATAAGTCCTATCAGTGAAGAGGGGTTCACTACACACAATCCTCTTTGATTGTGTCCTACTGGAAACTGATGTCAGTAAGTCATGAAGTAAAGCCAGATTAGAGCATAACTTTATTGTCTTTTCAGTGCAGCCTGGCTACCCAGAGGTAAACAAGGTTGGAAAATCCTGTTTTCCTCTCAGTGTCTTTGCACAGAGCACAGATAGGATTTTCCAGACATCCCCATTCCACCACATTTTGGTAAACCAGTGACAAGGAAAAGTAAAACACTTGCATGTGGGATAAGAATATTTATAAATACATAGTTAATTCCATGTTTGTGCATACCGAGGAACATCTTAGTCACGGCCTCACTTTCCCTTCTTATGCTATTTCCTGTAGTGTGTGTGTGTGTGTGGGTGTGTGTGGTGTATGATCCACTCACCAATATTGCAGTGCTCCCCTGTCCATCCCTGGTCACACTCACACTTCCCCTCTTTACACACTCCGTTCTTGCTGCACATTGGGTGGCAGGCCTTCTGGTCACACACAGTTCCTGTCCAGCCCTCCTCGCATCGACACACACCGCCATAACAGAC
>CAKAKQ010040086.1:4074-19818 GCA_916700675.1 Helicolenus avius
ACCGAGGTAGGAGCCAAATAATGGAGCGTATAAACCGGAACAACGCGTTACAACTTAATTAAAAGCAACATAATAGGGACTTTATTTTCCCTCTCTCTGTTCTGCCTGCTGTGTGTGTGGGACCCACGCTTTTTACTGGGCTGTAAGTCAACAGAATGGAGTCATCCTCCGTACCTTTGACCTGATCAATACATGTATTACAGGAACGGTTAGTGGGTGTATGGGTTGTTAGGAAACCTAGACTCAACATGAAATGTGACGGTGTTTTCCTGCTCTCCTGAGGGACCAGGAAACATCAGGATCAGACAGTAACGCATGTATTTTCCAGAAATTAGGCATAGAGTTGCTTAACAGGAACACAGATAAAATTGACCTTTAGCTTAACCTGTACTGTAAGTACAGGTGCCAATCGTAAAATGACAGGTTTAAACGAAAAGACTACTCACCCCGACATCCCCCGAGGCTGCTATTAGAAAGTACATGTGATTATTTACTATATAAGAGCACAACTACAGTGTGTGTAAACCGTAGGGACACAAATCTGTTCACATTGGAGACTTGCATCCAATCACAAGTGAGGATAGTGCATGCATGCTGTATATGGATTAGGCAAAAACTCTCTTTTATAGAGCGCTGCAGGGATGACGTAAAAAATACGTTAGCATCGCCCTGGGTTCCCTCAACAAAAACCCAATGGGATTTTCCCTTTGGGTTTTAGATTACTGCAGAAAAGAAGCTCTGTGGCAAACACACGTTTATGATACCTACACTTTTTGTTCCGTAAAATACCGTAAATTCCGGACTATTAAGCGCACCTGAATATAAGCCGCACCAACTAAATTTAAAGAGAAAAAAAAAATTGTACATATATAAGCCGCACTTGTCTATAAGCTGCAGGTGTCCACGTTGTAACATGAGATATTTACACAGAAAGATGGTATAAATAAAGTTGTTTTTAATTTTTTTAATTAACGAAATGCTTGTTTTCTGAACAATGCCTGTAACATGGGAGTAAAACGACAGTAAGGTAACATGGCAATAACACTGCTGGTTTGAAAAATAACCAGCCTACTAGCCGTAGCCCGTTAGCCTACCAGAAAAGTCACTGATCGCTATGTTCATCTTCCTCCTGCGCACTGAAACCATTGAAGCCGTCTTCTTCAGTGTCGGAGTTGAACAGCCTCAGAATGACTTCATCACACACTTTCTCAGTCTCTCTGTCGTTGTCGCTCTCAGTGTCACTTTCGTCTCGAGGTGAATTTGTGCTGTCCAAAACGAGCAGTGCTTTTTAGCTGGGCCGTTAGCCCGTAAAGCTCTATAGATTAGCCGCATCATTGTATAAGCCGCAGGGTTCAAAGCGTGGGAAAAAAGTAGCGGCTTATAGTCCGGAATTTACGGTAAGTACATTGCTAAAGTAGATCAAGAAACTTAGTTACTTTCCTCCACTGCCTCCCACCAACTTAAAAAATATTAAAAACTTAAACTTTAAACTTCAAGTTTAAGTCAGTTGTAACATCTTAGCACCACATGCTGCTATTGAGTGTGTTAAAACTTGTTAACAATTGAGCAGAGAAGTCGATAAATGATTGAAACTTTGAGCTTCTGCTAAGTGGTAGTAGTGCAAATGCAAACTTAGCCAAAGCTACTAAAAAAAAGGAAAAGAATTGACCGAGCCTATACACTGACAGCTCCAGGATCATCATGTCCAGTATGAAAAGAAATATTGTTACAGTATTCACTTTTATATAATGAACATCCAGTTTAAACTCCTGAATTTAACAGGTGGTCCGAGTTGTGGTTTTACGGGGGATTATATGATGGGTTATGTCTTGGCTGGGAGCAGTGTCTTGTCAGTAAAGTCTCTACTGGTTGCTTGGCAACCTCACAGTAACAAGACATCAAGAAGTACCTGCCTCTGGCCAAGAAATAGTCCGCCACATAACAATCTGTAAAACCACAACCTGAGGTTTTTCCAATTTTGCATTTTTTAATAATTTAAACAAACTAGAAATTATATGTTAATTAGCTTTAAATTTGCTTTGATTTTTTTTTTTTTTTACATTTGGCAGGGCCAGGAGGTATAGTTTCCATCTGTTCCTAGTCTTTATGCTAAGCTAGGCTAACCGGCTGCTGTCTCCAGCTGCATATTTACCATCCAGACATAAGAGTGATATCAATCTTCTCATCTAACGCTTGGCAAGTAAAGCGTATTTCAGAAAATGTTGAACTATTGCTTTAAGGGCGAAAACAGCATAAGCATGAAGCTGCTATTCATCTGTTCATATAAGTGCGTTGGCAATTGCTGAACACAGAGACAAATTTGCTTCAAGCCATCTCGCCACCTCAAGCAATCTATGATGCAATGAAACATTTTTTTCCCTCTTGTTTTGCTGTAGGGACTGACGCTCATTGACGGTGATGCTGATAGGATGGGGCAGGTGTCCTTTTGATGTCCTCAGCACAGTTATTAACAAGTCATACTGTATGTGAAAACCAATCATAAAGGATAACAGGCAGTAATAGCTGTTGTCTCAGCATAATTGTTTAGAAGTCAGGATGAGCGCGGTGGTGAATGACACACACAGCAGAGCCACAGTTGTGCTCTCTACCTTTTGAAGATTGTCCTTGTCCGTGAAGGGAAATGGAGCAGCAGGTAGCTATTTGCAATCCAATTTGGATTATTTGCAGAGTTCAACAATAATACACCTTAAAACTGTTTTTCCATAAATTTCCAATACCCTTCTTTAATGATAAAGATAGCAGGATGCTAATGAATGTCGCAGACCCATCCCTCCAGGAAGCAGCAGCCAATCCCTTTTCAGATCTGTTTATCTATTAATGAGTAGATAAGAGTCTCAGCAATGCCTGCAGTGTAGGCTGTAAGTTCGCCACGAAGTAATCGCCATGTTTAGTTCATTAAGCCTAAAGCGTGGTGAAGACCTTTCACACAACTGACACCATCCAACACTGTTAAATGTGCGACAGCTGTTGGTTTGATACAAGGGGAGGTTACTGTTGCTGTTGTTAATGCACAAAAGGGACAGACTTCTGTTAAACATGATACCCGGGGAATGACGCTTGATACTGTGACAAAACATGTCGTGCTTGCCTACATGTTATGTCATTTTGAACTGAAATGAATCACACGACATCGGGTAAACACGCTCAATGAAAAATATATAGGTTACTGTGGAGCGCTGTCGTTGAACATGCCACGGTTTGTAATGCGGAGATCTTTAATTATGAGATTCACGTGTGGTTTTTCAAAGGCTTTCACAGGAAATTACGCCACAAGAGGGAAATGGCTTTGCGTACATAATACCTACATTTCAGATTATCCTCTTTGAGACTTAAAGAGTTGTTGATGGAAAAGCCCGGGGGGCAGAAGGCACAGCCACTTCACTTTGATCCTGACAGAAAGATGGCTGTCTCCCAAAAATATCATCTCTTCTCAGCTTGACCCACTTGTTTGCTCTTATCTTCAGCATGTTGAGGGGGAGTGAAATGATATGCTGTTGCCGGTAGAAATTGATTCTGAACCTTTTTCTCTATACGACAGTGTATTTAGTAGATTCTAAGTGAAACATGATATATGCCATTTTGTGGATGCTTTTATCCAAAGTGACTTATGGTATTGCAAGTGCATGCATTATTAGCATGAGTGGACCCAGAGAATGTATGAGCTATAGTAATACTTGATGAGCTATGCAGGGTTGGGCAGACAAAGTCACTCATATTGCTGGCTGGTAGCAGATAAGAGTATGTCACCCTGTTTAAACTGTGTTGTCTACAATAGAGCTGCAGGATGTACAGTATATGCTGTCAAAATGAATGCAATAATAACGCGTTAATGCAAATTTGTTTTAACGCCGCTAACTTGCGATTTTTAGGTTGTAGCGGGCTCAGTTTTAAAGCAAGAGTGAAGATCATATGAAACTACAAAACCTATTGAATCCATTGGTACCAACCACGTCATACTAGCCATGAAGGAGGTTAAATAACGCTCTAAACTTACACTAAATTTTGGGGAGGAAAAACTGGCATGGCCATATTCAAAGCGGTTCCTTGATCTCTGACCTCAAGATAAGTGAATGAAAATGGGTTCTATGGGTACCCACGAGTCTCCCCTTTACAGACATGCCCACTTTATGATAATCACATGCAGTTTGGGGCGGGTCATAGTCAAGTCAGCACACTGACACACTGACAGCTGTTGAGCATATTTTTTATGCTAAATGCAGTACCTGTGAAGGTTTCTGGACAATAATGGTTTTGTGTTGTTAATTGATTTACAATAATAAATATATACATACATTTGCATAAAGCAAGCATATTTGCCCATTCCCATGTTAATAAGAGTATTAAATACTCGACAAATCTCCCCTTTAAGGTACATTTTGAACAGATAAAAAAAATATTGCAATTAATTTGCAATTAATTTGCAATTAATCACGAACCCCTAATCACGATTAATCATGGACCATCATGTGATTAATCACTATTAAATATTTCGATTGACAGCCCTAATATGTACGAATACAGGTCCTTGCAGTGTCACAAAAGTGCACTGAGCCGGACAAATCCAGGTCTCAAGCATGTGACTTGTCATGTGTGCATGGATCGTATGTAAACCCCATTAAATCCTATGTGTGAGACCAAGCACTCAGATCAGATGGCAGAAAGAGACCCTTACTTATGTTTACAACCACTAACTTCGTCATTGTCACCATCCCAGCTGTGCCGCTTCTCCCGAGTGCAGCTCCTTACCCTGGTGGGCTTAATGACCCTCAACGCAAGCCTGTAAAATCCAAAGGACTCCATTATTAGTCTTCCTTAGTAAAGTCAGATTGCTTTAGAAAGATGTCAGTATGTGTTTCTAAATATGGTGTCTATTCTGCCATTTGTCAGCCCGATGCAGATGCTCTTATCATCAGCAGCAGAAACAGTTGGTTATGATCTCAGATAATTGATTTCGCAACGAGTGTACGCCTTCAAAAGATGCGGGGGGAAAAACACTGAGAGACATCATTAAAAAAAATATTAAAAATGTAAACGAGGAAATGTTTTCCCCCGTTTTAATAATCATCATTGTCAAACAAAGTGTTCTCTTTTTCAGTATTAACTGGATTGCCTGGATTCGTACAATAAGAAATTGTTGTATTAATTAAAAAAAGAAAAAATATGTTTTGTTTTGTTTGGGCTTTTTTCACATACTGCAAGGAAGGAATCTGAGCGAACAAGGACTGTGCCAGTGAGATAAGGTGTAGAGTCTCTTTTGCCGTCTTATCAGTATCCTCTGCAGTCTTAGTACTGCCAGAGCTCCAGTGGGAATTGACAATAACAACCGACATTTTTTTTTACTCTTGCTCTTTCTGCAGATGGATTTGTGGGATCTTAAAGTATGAAAGCTGTTGCCAAGTCCCAGTATTAAACGCTATCTTCCCTTATTTAGTCAGAGAGAACTCCAGGAAACTCAAACACATTTACTCAACTTTACAGGTGTTACTGACATGGATGCACTAGAAGGGCATTCCTTATTTCCATTAGTCTCCATACTGGCTTTTGTACTATTCCCAGCGATTCAAATGTGAGCAAAAGTAAGAGCTGAGATTGAAGAATTCTGTCATAGTTGAGCAAGGTGAAGTTATTTTGCCAGGAATGGCTGGCACTGATGAATATCAGTATAGCTAGACGTTTTACTGCGTTTTGACTCTTAACACAGTGACGGTGGTTCATGCGTGAAGTAATTTACCGTTCATTTCTTCATATCTGGCACTGAAATATGCATTCAGATGATAATGTTAACATATCAGTGCAAGGCTAATCCAGCAAGGGACTGTAGTTTATGTGAGCAGGGAACATAATATCTCTTTCCCTTCACACTGATACGGCTAATATGTGAATTTCATACACTGTCTGCCGAAAAACTAAAGAATATGACAACTAAAAAACCAAGAATACAATGCAATAATTCAGAGCGGCTCTATGACAAGTAAAAGTATTGCATTCAAAATCATACTGAGGTAAAAGTACAGTAAGTATTATCATTAAACATACTTAAAATATCAAAAGTAAGTGTACTCATGATGCTACAGAATGGCCCATGTTAGTGTTTAACATTAGATTATTTGAGGTTCAGAGTTGACCTTGACCTTGGAAACAGAATGACAAAACAACCTCACCCCAAGGTCCATTCGGTAGCTGTTGGAGCTTTCGACACATGATCTTCATCAGAAGATGGAGTTTGCCACTTGGCATGGAATTATAGATGTTGAAATTTCCATTTCTTCTTGTCCGTGTTGACTTAAAGGTGTTCTATACGATATCCAGAGCATTAACATAGCAGCAATTAACTATTAGCTATGTAAAGATATAGAGTGATATTTGCCTGAGCAAAGAATGAAGTCACTCACCCACTCTCGTCGCCTTGAAGAGGTTTATTTCATGAAAATGACCCGCTAGCTGTACATTATCCCGCTTATTACATGGCTACTTACTTAAGAAATCAATAAAGCATAAACACTGCTTTACCGTACAAAGCAATGTAGATACACAATGGATTTTAAGTGGCGATAGCGCGACCGTGGCTGATGTTGTTTACATAACTCACGGGGAAGGCAAAATGTCACCACACTAGTGACACTAGTGAGGATTTTCCAGTTCTGTTGTTTCTCCGTCATCTCCGACTTCGGCAGTGGCCATGGTGTCTCAAAGAGCAGCTGCAGGATGCCGGTAAAATATGCTGTGTCGTCTTTGAGCTAAAGACTACCGATAAAATGCGCTGTGTCGTCTTTGAAGTGTTGTTGTTTTTTTTCTTCAGACGCACGCAAGTAGGCAGGGGCGGAGAGAACAAAAAATAATCGCGTATCCTGCTTTTGATTTTGATGGATGAAAATTTGAAGCTAATTTTGATCAATTTCCAATTTAGAATAAAAATCGTGACACCCCTAGTTAGCGCTGTTAGCACCGTTAGCTGTAAGCCGCTAGCTCAGCCACCTCCATGTTGAGAGCAGAGGCAATAGAAATGCTCCCAATCTCGCATTTAGCACCTTTAAAAGTTGAGGTTCAAAGTTCAATCTTGGCCTTGGATTTATGAACTAACAATTAAACTGTATTTTGATGTTGTAGCTGGTTGACTTTCATCTGTAACATTAAAGTACTTATTAGTATTTCAAAACTGTACTTATTTAAAGTTACACTTCACCACTGGCGGTCTTAAAACCCTGTGTGTACTTCCGCTTGAAAATTAGCTTTAATAACATGACAATGATGTGATTGTCATGGTAAGTTAGTAGTTAGAGGAGCTAACAGTTAGATTTTGCCTTGAAGGGCAAGTGAGGCAACAAAACCATCCAGACAACATTTAAAAACGACACAATATATCTACTCCGGTCCTGTTTGTTTATGAAACTTTATACTGGGCTATAAAGGAACACCATACATTTACCAGACTTTCTCACACGTACCCTAAAACCTTAACAAGCACCAGAGATATTAAATGATTAATTTCACTAGGAGAGAGAATATGGTGGCTCAGGCTTCCCCTCTCTCTGCTTGCATGGCTCCTTTTTGTCCTTTGTGTGACATATAAAGCAGGACAGAGGGGCTGCAGAGAGGTGACTAATGTATCCAGGTGGGTCACATCTAGCTGGCTGTATAATAAGCTGAATGGGATCAAATTTTGAAAGTGGAAACAGATCAGGAACAGTATACCACACTCTGTGAAAGTAATGTAGTGACCTTGACCAGACTTGGAGCTCGGCTTTGGGTATTTCGCCAGAGGTTGCTCCAAGGTTATTTAGCTTAAGCTTTTCTGTGCCTCTGTCAGTCATTGTGAAATTGAGTGTTGTGAAAATCGAGACAGGCTTCAGTCCTTTTTTCCAAAATATACCAAGGCAAACTATTGGGATACACAGTTGATCAAGCTGAAAATTCCCACTGAGCAATGCGTTATCTGTTATTGACATACTGACTGACCAAAGTGCCATTTTCTTTAAGCACAATTGGCTGTGAAAAACAAAAATAACGCAAAAAAAGAGGGATACCGAGATAGTGAAATGAGGCATTCAAATGCCCCTCAGAACACAGCAGTGGATCCAGACAGACGAGCCACAAAAGACAGAAGCGCAGTATCACTATTCAGAGCGACGTTTTACAAACAGCTGCACAGTGCCATCTAGAGGTGCCTCGGGCAACAGTGGAAGAGAATAAAATCAGAGAGAAAACAGCCCAAAGTTAAGTCTCGTGCAGGTGTCGGCCACATTTCTGCAGGTGTGCATTCTGGCGGGGTATCAGATGGGGAGAGGTGATATCTGTCTCCAGCACATGCACACGCTCAGATCCTCTCCAGGTGAAAAGAAGGCAACATGTCACTGTGTTTGCTGATTCTGTTCCCCCCACATAACTAATCCCTTACTGATCCTATTTGGAGAAAAAAATGTGATGCAACCAAAACTGGAGCGAGAATGTCTTTACAAGGGCAAACCCAGCCTGTTAGGAAGCAAAGAGAGCAACAAAAAAAAAAAAAAAGATACGGAGCACCGTGAAATGTGTCGAGGTTGTGGAGCTGTCAAAAACATCATATTTGAAGCGCCCGCTGTTGAGTAGCAATGCTTTGTCCTTTTTTGTTTTAATCACCAACTGGCCCTGGTAGCAGTGTGACATCTTTAACACTGCAGGTATAGCCTCCAGATATATGCTGTCATCAATTTTCCTGCCCACTGAGCACACATTGTTCATGTTCAGTACACCCTTGTCACAAAAGTCAAACCTTGCTGTTCTTATGTTCTCTTGCGGTTAAAATTTACCAATTCACTTGACCAGATACACAAAAATACACTGTCGCGCTGCTGTCAGTACTGAGAGATGTGAGAAAATACTCCGGTTTCAACAGCAAAACACAATTGTCTTCGAGTAAAGTGCATTACACGTGCTTGTAAAAAACCACAGGATCAGAGGTGATATTTGTCCTGAAACAAATGGAGAGATAAACGCAAAGTAAATGAGATATTCATTTGTAATTTAGAGCCTGTATTCTGAAAAGCTGAAGTTTGTTCCTGCTGTGACGATGGTATTTTAGAGCAAGATTTTTTCCTTTGCCATGAAATTAGTTCAGTCGCAGACCGGCAGCACTGACAACGAAATGCAAGCTAATTTTATCAGTGGAGGAAGCTTTGCCCTCAGACCTTGAGCAGATTTACTGAGTTATCTTTGCTGAATAAAACCAAGAATGCCATCAAATGCGCAGCATGGACTGACATAAAGATAACTGTTCTGAGTTTTACTTAGCAAAATTATGCAAATAACTACACGATAGAATTATTATTCTTTTTGATCCCTCGCACCCAGCACCCAGCAGACTGACATCCATTCATATGCTGTACTTTAGAGGTGCAAAGATTAATCGATTAGTTGTCAACTATTAAAATAATCGGCAACTATTGTGTGCAACTAATGTGAATATTTTCTGTTTTTTCACTTGTCTATGACAGCTAACTGAATATCTTTGAGTTGTGGACAAAACAAGTAATTTGAGGACCGTCATCTTGGGCTTTGGGAAACATTTCTCACCATTTTCTGACGTTTTATAGACCAAACAACTAATTGATTAATCAAGAAAAAATTATTGACGGATTAATCAACAGTGAAAATAATAGTGAGTTGCAGCCCTAGTGTGCTTGTGGATTCTGAAAATGAGAGGGAAAGATAGATTAATGTACAAATAAAAGTGTTTGAGTGCAAGCAATTGATTTTGCTTTCATGCAATAGTTTGAGAGTATGTACTGTATTTGTGTGGAAGCTGAGTGGGTGGGTGGGTGTTGGGTGAAGTAAGGTGTGGAGCACCATATTTTCCAGGAAAAAATGGGGACAAAAGTCTGGAGTGGGCCTCAGTCTGAATTAATTGCCAACACCTAAAGCAAATGTAACCTCAATTTAACCACCCGATGATTACAGAGGTCACTGGAGCTCGAGCAGCTCTTGTCCTCATTCTCATCGGAAAAAAAAAATGTGTTCCTTGAGGGCTTATTGTGACTTTTACCAATGTCACCGAGTTAAAATATTCCAAATGTGGGATCCTTCTAGGACCTTTACATCTGCTCTGAAACAATTACGTATGCATATGAACATGTTTTGGGGGCTTGAACCTATTTCTGTTAAAGTCTTTCCTTATCTTTGAATAATTATTTGCTGAACTGCATCCAGCGTCCATTGGGGATCATTGATAACATCACAATAATAAACAAGGATTCAGCCAAAACAAAAGCACATTACATATGGTAAACGTTGTATCTGCTTAGCATCGGCCTTTCAGCATTGTCATTTTGAGCATGTTAGCTTTTAACTCTCATTGTGTGACCGGTGGGGCAAGTGGGTCAGAAATCTACTTGCCTGAAGTCAGTTTTTACTTGCCCCTACACAAATTGCTTTATTTATTAGTGGTTATCAAATAACAACAAAGAATTTTACAATAGTGGCTGCGTCACAAACTTTCTCATTTTACAGCTAAACCGTACACTACAAGATGATTCTGAAACATTTGAGGTGAGAAATAGGCATTAAAGTAGCGCATGTGCAACGCTTAACAGAGATGAGAAGGAAGCGAGATTGCTCAAGTTTCAAGTTTAGTTTATTTATAGAGCACGTTTAAAAACAACAAAAGTTGACCAAAGTGCTGTATAGTGGTAAAACAACAATACAATATATAAGGCTCACTCTTCATCTCCTTGGGAAAAAACTATGTGTTTAATTTGTTTTTACCACTTGCCCAATCGGCAAATACGTTACTAGACTTACTAGCCCGACAGGATGTAAGGCCTTGTGTCTTTTTATATTCCTGTCATCACAGTATTCAGTCAGTAGACCCATCAGTACAATGTGTGTGCAGAGACACGGCTGGTAAAATTCATTGGGTCTCCTGTGTATGCCATTTGGCAGGAAGGATTTTAAATGTTACCTCAGACTGACTGGAGTAATTAGATGTGAAGTCAAGGCTCACATTTACTTTTGATGTTAATAGTGCTGCTGCTGTTGCAGGGGTTTTCTAGTCTACGTGTGTACGTGTATGCTTTGTATTATGCTCATATTTAACAGTTGATGAAACACATTAAACAGGATGTGATGGATCTATCTGAGAGGACCAGACATCGTTCTAGTCAGATAACACAGACTGACGTCGGTTGGATAGCTTTGTGGTATAACTGGCTGGACAGATGACCTGGATAATGTGTCAAATCGTCTTTTCTGAGCAACAAATATATCACATCAAAGGCATAATAGAGACTGTAGGTTTGGTTTTATTTGGTGTGTTTTATTCATAATCCTGCAAAACTGGTCAAACTTTCTGCACCATCCATACAGAGAGAAATCTGTTATGGAAAAGGCAAATGTGCCAATTTTAACCAAGTGTTGATGTCATTCTCGGAAACGTAGTTTAATTTCACTTTCATTAAAGATTCAGTTTAATTCCATTTTCAATTTAGAGTGAAGCGTCATGACAGAAATGTGAAAACTGACTAGCAGTTTAGAGCAGAGGGATTGTTTTCATGTGTGCTGCACATTGCTTTAGGCATCCAAATAATTAACCTTAGACCTCTATTTTCTGACGGGGGCGAACGTAGTTCAAACTTTGAGGAAATGGGTATGTGACGGAGTTCAGTGTCACACCCTCTCAGGGGCATACTATGGATGTCCCGCTCCTGCTGTGTCTGCACCCGAATGCATGTGATGTTTCCATTGATATTGTGTGCCAATTCGTGTTTCATCTGCAACATTATTGAAGTTCATTCGCAGCATGCTCCAGGCAACTCCTTAAGGGAATAGCCTTGTTCTTTGTCTCCCATGTCACTATCTCAGCCTGCAGGCAGCATATCGATCCATCTTGCAAATCCCTAATGCTAAAACTTCCCCTTAAATAGAGTGCAGGCTCACAGATGTTCCTGCTGCACTGGTGTTACTGTTGTCAGGTAAAAATAACATTTTACAGCTATTTTGGTGTTTTTATTCATCTTGCGTTAAAAAAAGGACTTTAATTTGGTCATGTTGGAATAAGTTTCATAGATCTTGTGAGCATCCTTTATTTGTGTGTAATTGCTATTTTCCCAAGCCCTTCTAAAAGCTGTTTCCCACGTGACCTGACGTAGGTTTCTGCATGATGACGCTGCTGCATGTACAGCACATATACAGTACATCCTTATGGTCAGTGTATTAACGTTACATACAGTAACCTAGATGGCAGTTGGTATGCTCCCAATTTGGAGAAGCAGACAGGAGTACCGGCATGTAAGCTACCTACATCACTGCTTTTTGCAATGGCTGAGTGGACGTTTTCATTTTGTGTTTCCAAAAACAGAACAGAACAAAGATGTACCCGCCCTTTAATGTTCATTGTGCTGCCCATAGTGGCAGTGATGTTCATTGATGATTGACAAAAACTTTTAAACAGTTATTCGTAGATGAAGTGTCAGATGGGCTAAAACGTTTAAAAGTTTGCTTGGGAAATTTTAGGTTAGATTATTCTGTGAAGCGTTCAACAAATGTCATGGCATCAAGTTGTTGCATTCTTCAATTTATTGTGTGCAAGTCGAACATTTTGGTGGGTGGTGGCACAAGATGAAAAGCCACAGATTTAACAAACATAAACAGGAATCATCCTCTGGGGATTGTGACTATTGAATTGCAATCTGCTCTGAAACAAAGTGTTGGATGGACAAACCAATGACAGACTCGCATTGGCATCTTAATGCCTCAGTGCTAGCAGATCAAACATGCATATAAGTTAATGACAAAAACATCTACGTACCTTCTAAGAAATATGTGTTTTTAGACAAGAGTGATATTTAAAAATCCCCAGCATAAGGACGCTGATCACCATCATCTGACTTAGACTATTTTTGGTGCAAGATGTGGTGCAGAGAGGAGGCGCTATGGGCAGTTGTCAACACTCCACGTTCATGAAATTGTTTCACTCGATGTTCATGAATTTGTTTTGGATATGTGGAAAAGTGAGACGGAGAAATCTGTCTCCTTGATATGCCAGATGTTTCCTCAAGAGCTTCTCATATCGCCCCAGGCTAGACAACAAAGAAACACAGAGTTCATTGAATCATAATGTTGTCTCCTCTTCCTCAGCATGCTAACTTCTGGTGGTGTTGTTGTTGTTATTGTTGAACTGCCTTAGCTTCGACATATAAAATATTTGGGAGGAAACACCTTTCCAACCAATGGAAATCGGAAAGTTGTAAAAGTAAAAGTTGCATTTGCTGGTGTAGACTTGAACAATTATCAGCAAAAAACATCACCCTACACATAGATGCCCACATCTTGCATACATGCAAATATACATACTTACATGGGTTGTTTTCTATACCAAAAGAAGTCAAGTGTAATGTATTGTAGTAAGGCATAAGTATGTTTCAAAGTTTGTCTGAAACACCGTCCTCCCACACCTTTCCAAAATCAGATTTGCACACAACTATATTCCTCACTTTTCAAGTGTAAACCAAGTGCAACACCACCTTTTTGGAGAGACTGTCTCTATGATGGTAGGCTTTTTGCCCCAACTTTAAGTGTTGCCATTTGGACCGATACTTCCTTCCGAGTAGAGATGCCCTGATCAGGTTTTTTTGGCCGATACCGATTGCCAATCTTGGATAAGCTGTTTTGTTATGGCAGCTGGTATACAAGGCTCCAAACTAATTTTTTCAGGAATGTCCCTAAACTGTTCCATAAAATAATTTCTACCATCACGAAGTCAGTGTAAACTGATCATACATTTTTACTGAATATCTGAATCGTTTACGCTGCAAAATGTGTGAGCTTTTTTTTAAATCATACAGTTAGCAACAAGAATTACAAACCTTTTACAGGAAGAGAACTAAATACACCATATGGCTACGGCGTGTTGCAATCTGTGTTCACCATGCAACAGTAGCTTCAATGCGTATTCTGTTGGTATGGATGGATGGATGGATGGATGGATGGATGGATGAATGGATGGTCTGCTGAGGGTTGTTATGTTACCTCAACTTGTGAAGTTTGCCTGATATGCCGGCAACAACAGCTGACACAGAGTTGAGTTGAATCTACAAGTTCAAAACATCTTTAAATTTACAAACAACAAACGCAAGTATCGACCAGGTCAGAGCAATGTGCTCTTCTTCACCCCCTAACTATGTTTGTACACCATCGATACTCATACCAGCACATCGTCACACTCATTGTCACACGCACACTATAACATGATGCATGTCAGTACGAATCAAAGCAGCAGTTCACATCAGATAACCTGAGTTCTTGTGCTTAGGGGAACTTGTGGGTTGACACAGTAAGGATACCTGAGGCACATCATCCCTTTTCACTCTGCAGCTACCTCCTTATAAATATAGCATCAATAGAGAACCTGTCTGGTGTTTTGGGTGAGGAGAATGAAGCAACTCTACCTGAAGCCTCAGTGATCTTAGATGAATAGGGTGTCATTCAGGGAATAAGCAGGGCAGAGAGGGTGGATCTGATGCCAGGTGCTGCAGCTGCTGCTGGTGAAGGCCGTTCCTCTCAGCCTCAATCACTTTTCTAAAGCTTAACTTTGCACTCCTTTGCACAGCTCTGTGGTGGAGCCTTTCATGACCTCCTCCGCTCTTGTAGAAAAATGTTCTTGTAAAGAGGACTTAATGTACTGCCAGAAATATCTTGTATCAATTTTCAGTCTTCAATTAATGAAAAAAAAAACTCAGAGTGTTGTGGGAATAAAGTTTGCTTCAGTGAAATTCAACTAAATCTTAAAGAATGGCCTACATGAAACTGCTTGTCATAGAGTTGCCTTGTCATACTAGCTTGTTGCGAAGGAGGCTAAATAACGCTCCAAACTTGCGCTAAATTTTGTCGCGGAAAAACGGGCATGGCCATTTTCAAAGGGGTCCCTTGACCTCTGACCTCAAGATATGTGAATGAAAATGGGTTCTGTGGGTAACCACGATTCTCCCCTTTACAGACATGCCCACTTTATGATAATCGCATGCAGTTTGGGGCAAGTCATAGTCAAGTCAGCACACTGACACACTGACAAATATTAAATACTTGACAAATTCCACTTTAAGGTACTTTTTGAACAGATAGAAAATGTGTGATTAATTTGCGATTAACTACAGACAATATTATATATATATATAAATATTTTAATCGATTGACAGCCCTAAAAATAACTTAATGCTTCTTTACCACATAAGAAATGTTTCAACCACCAATCACCTCTGACTACTTCAAAACTTCAGTTAAACTTTTATGCAGATTAACAGCAAAGGCAACTTGGAAACTTGTGTTGGATTGATAACGGCACATGGCATTTAGATGAAAAACAAAAACAAAAAAAACTTCAATATCATGCCAGCTAGTTTCGCAGGAAAAGCTGTTGAAGTCTAGCTAATGTTTTCCTAAGAGAATTATTTTGACTGTGCACAGGTGGACCTATCAATCTAGTGTCTGTTTACATGGCTGCCAGATGTTAGTCATCGTGACCAAGAGCAATCCACAACTTAGCTTTTTTTAAATTATTTTTTATCGAGAAACCAGTTATAGTCTTTGACTAAAGTCCCAGAATTTAACATTCTGCGAAGGGTTTTTTATTTTTATTTTTATTTTTTTTGCCTTTCATGGAGGTTTTAGAAACTGTTTTAGAGAGGTGTTGATTCAATTATATGGTCTTTTTGGAGGATTTAAATTGTCATATTGTTAGAATGGTGTGGACAATAT
>CAKAKQ010040092.1:0-21059 GCA_916700675.1 Helicolenus avius
GGCTCCTCGGGGTCCCGGATGAATGTGTCCGGAGACGCGCCTCATTAATCATCCGACAGACAGACAACAACGATGTGAGACGGGCATAGATATGTCTGCGTGTGCGCGTCAGCAGAGACAGAGGAGGAAAGAGAGAGACGGAGAGTTGGAGGAGAGGAGATAGGCGGTGCGTTTTTTCTTTCTTTCTCAAAGCTGTTGCTCCATAGCTACCAAGAGGTGTCACAGTGACAACACTTTATTTATAAAACTCCATTGATCCCTTTATGGAAATCCTCCGTCCTCTTGCTCCTGCTCAATTGGCAGGTCTGACTGGGTCATCGGTGTCCCCAGAGAGAGTAGAGATTTAGTGTCTTGTTAAAGAAAACTTCAGCTTGAACAAGGTTAATTTAAAAACTTGTAATGAATAAAATATATAAAAATGTAGACCTGATGAATCTTTAAAACTGCATAGTCTACCTAAATGCTTTCTTACATAAATGAATGCCTGCACTAAACAAAATTAAACTCCCCATAAATATTTTAAAGTGATGGTACAAGAGGCAACCATAACAAAGAAAAAAGTCCCTGTAAACTTAGTGTTATGTAAGTTATCCAATAAATAGTAAGGTCAAATGCATTTTTTTATACAATTTATACATATATTTGAATACAAATCCAATAACATATGTTAGGGATGCACTGATACCGATACTGGATCGGATATCGGGCCGTTACTGACTCAAATAGCTGGATCAGATATCGGTGACAATGGGGCTGATCTATTAAATTAAATTTTATGTTTGTGTACTATATATTGTAATTTTAATTCCTGGTTACCAATTTGTTGCTGCATTAAAAAGGTTTACACTTTAAGTGTAATTCCTGTTAATTTTGAAGATTTTTTACCAAGTTTCTGGTGTACGATTTATTATTTTAATAATAAACAACACTGAATGTATATCTATGTATTGCAAAGTTAAGAAAGCAATGTTTAAGTCAAACCTGATGGTGCCTTACACATACAAATAAGGATGCCAGTCACTTCCACACAGTGAGGCATACACTGGTATTGGATCGGTACACGGTATTTGCCGATACCCAAAGCCCAGGTATCACTATCGGTATCGGGGCTGAAAAAGTTGGATCGGTGCATCTCTAACTGTATCAAGAATCACAAGAGGGACTATTCTGATGGTTTCACTTCCTCTACAGTTATCGCCTCCGTAGTTGACAATTATAGAATTCTGGTCTTAATAATATCTAGCAAACAAAATATTTTCATATGAAGGTCCGTGAAGTGAAATCTTATCAAAATGGGGGTCCATGCCCTTATGTTTATCAATTAAAGTGTCCGTGGCGTGAAAAATGTTGAGAACCAAAGATCCGTAACATATCAATATATGTTGCATTACAAAATATAAGACAACGACACAACAGGAATATCAATGTACGGAGAAGGATCAGGGTAGGATTTGCAAGATGAGAGGTAAGCAAGCAAGCGAGTGTGTGTGTGTGTGTGTGTGTGTGACACGAGGGGGGGGGGGGGGGGAGAGAGAGAGAGAGAGAAAGTCATACAAACAGCATGTTGAATCAGACCAGCAGTTCCACCCCTGAGCTTAAATCCGAGTGCTGACTTTATCCCTCCTCAGGGACTAGATGTGAAACACTCGGGGGAATAGACAGTGTCATTGTGACCAATGGTCTGAGGCATGGACTAAAAAAGATTAACATTTCCATCCTACCGGGGCAAACACTCACAGACTAAAAGTCAATGGGCTGGTTAGCCCACCGACTGTGTGGAGTCTCCCAAGTGCACGCTGATAATGCTTCTATGAGGTGTGTGTACCAATGAAAGAAAGAGAGAGAGAGCAAAAAAGAGAGATTCATTTATGTTTTTGCCCACGTTTACATGGATTTACATGCATGTTTATATATACAGTATGTTTATGCATGTATGGTTCTGCAAAGGGTTGTATGTTGAGCAATAATCCAGGGATTTTCTCCTACGCAAGCTGCTCCTAAAGCGTCTGTCAGTTTTATGTTGCATTGCAGTATCACTTAATTGGCTAGCACAGTGTGGTCAATTTCTGCACATCTGTGGCGGTCAGTCAAAATTAGATGAGACACATACGAGGATATACAAGAACACTCAGAAATGCAAACTCACATAAGCACAAATGTGCACACAGGCACTCACACAACTGAACAAAAGTAGATTTTGTTTGTCCTTGTTGTACTTCAGCTGTACGCTCTAATGAGTTGTCACTGTACAGTATGTAAATGTGTTGTTGTTGTAGTGTGTCTGAGGCAAGGTCTCTCACCACCTCCTAAGATGTCTTATAATCATCGGGACATTCATTTTTCCATTTGCAATTCAAATCAACACATTTCTCTGATGAAGATGGTTCACATGGCCACTTTCTGACAGGAATATCAGCTCAATAGTTATGTGCTACATACTGTACTTGAAGTATATTTTATATGCACAGATATTCAGCCCAGTCATTCATTATTCATGAATATTAACAGTTTACTTTTATGAAACAGCTAATCTTTCATTTGGTGAGCCTTGAACTCTCCTGCTTTGCTTTGCACTATTGCTATTCATCGCTCCCTGCATAAAGGACAGGGTTTAAACGTTTAAGATTATCCAGGGCTCAACACTAACTTGTAAAATGTGGTTGCCAGACTGGAAATCAGGCAACAGCTTTTGGTTGCGGAAACTGAAAATATGGTTGCCATTTTCAGTCACCGTATAGTTTGAGTAATTAATATACTATGCAGATATACGTCAACTTAATAATGCAAATGCGACGTAAAATAATAAGCTAATAATAAGCTTTATTACAGTAACCATTGCTATTGGGCCCAAAAATACTTTTTTCCATAGACTTACATTTGGAAAGAGACGTCTGTAACTCAGCGGATCATTTTTTGGAGGTAAATCAACTCCCCAGTACAAACACTCTAATAGCCCTTATTTAAATCATTAGGTCCTAAAAGTTCTAAAAAGCACTAATAGCCAAATCCAGAGTTATTTCCCTTCCTCCGTTCATGCAAATGAAACTCAGACCGTGACGACAGCGCAAGCCGTGATGACGGCGTGATGTTGGTCCAGACAGTTTTTCCCTTTGACGTAGAGCAGGGCTGAGCCAATCACAGAGCGGACAAAATGAAGCCTGCCCTTCTGCTGCATTCATTCCAAATCCGGCAACTCGGCATTGGGTTGTGCAGAGCTGTGCACAGTTGTGGTCGTGTTTATTTATGCTTTAGAATGTAACCATCATGAAACAATCAGAAAATAAAGTTTTATTTCTGTGATTCACTGCTTTGTTCTCACTAACGCCGCTCCCTCTATTCATTCACTCTATAGCTTGCTTGTTGAATCGAGGAGGAGGGGAATGTCGTGTCTTTTCAAACAGCAACTGACAACGGTTACATATTATACCTCTAACGTATCCACCCTCAGTTCCTGGTATGCAAAATACCAGTAGTGCAGCTGTTGTTTGAATTAATCCAGCAAGGCACTGGTTACTTGTTCATCCATTCTCTCCCTTTCAAATTTTGGTTTTCTGGACTTTTGTGGTGATTCCCACCGCAGATCCATTGGCCCTTCAGCATTGAAGTCTTGGATTTTGGGTCCCTTAAGTGACACCGACATCAGCTTATCCATCATCTCTACTTCTAGAGATGATCTCCAATCTGTCTTGATTCTGCTTAGTCCGCTGAATCCAGCTGAGGAGACTGGGAGAGCCAACACCACATCATGTAGCATCAGAATGCGGGCAATAAATATTAGAAAAATATTAACTCTAGGGTGTACGTTTTGCTTTTTGCTGTCCCTATTTTTAGATGTTAAAAAGTGGTTGCCACTGATGGCAACCTAAGGCCATTAATTTGTTGCCAATGGCAACCTGGCAACCTGTCGAGCCCTGTTCTCAGCATCAGTGTGAACTGTAAAAGATGTGCCTTTAAGTCAGTGCGTTAGTGACACTGTGGGTGGCTAAATGGGATGCCCCTAGAGCCTGTCTTTTATAGAATCAGATTAGCCTTTTCTCATCTCATTAAGCATGCCAGGCCATTTGACATAGACATCAGTCTGGTTGCACCTCCAGGGCCACACAGGCCAAGACAGAGTTTCCTGTTCTTCGATATAATTCATTATGTACCATGTGAAACAAAATGGAAGTGCTCAGTTGTTTTCTGTTGCCAACACACATGTTCTCAGTTGAGTTTGAACAAAACTCAAACAAGAGAATAATCTGGTATGTCCTTACAGTCCTACCACAGTAACATTGAGGAAAGCAGCATTTCTATGGTGAACAAATGAGTCACTGTGATCGACGCACATGCAGACCTGCCGCCAGTTGTGTAGCCTTGTATCTTGTGTGTGTGTGTGTGTGTGTTGGCTCCCAGTAGGAGGTGGTAATAATAGGATTAGAGCTGGAGGAAGCAGACTGGTTTGGCTCAGATTAGATCCGCTCAATACTTGATGTTTAGTTTTGTTTGGGCCCTGTGTATTTATATGTGGGCACCTGTCTGTGTTTTGTGTGTGTTTTGTGTGTGTGTGTGTGTGTGTGTGTGTGTGTGAGTGTGTTTGTCCACAGTGGTAGATTTACCATGCAATCGAGTCAAGTTAGCCAGAATTAGGAAACAAGGTCTAGTTCTCCATTCTCCTTCCAGTTCCTCCTGATTCCTCTCGCCTGTCTTTGTGCCTCTTAAAAAAAAAAATTGTATCCCCAACTACCTGTGATGATTCGTCTTGCTCCCTCCTACTCCTTCCCTCTTAGTCTCCACAGCCTTTCTCTCATCATTTCAGTCAGTTTTCGCCCCCTCTCGCCTCCTGCCCTTTTTCTTGTCCCTAACTATATCTAATTCTCTCTATCCCTACTTGGCTCCCCTCAGTGGTTTCATCATCTGGCCATAATCACTTTCCTCCCTCCTTGTGTTTTTTCATCTTTCTTCTTCTTCTTCTCTCTTCTCACAATCTGTCCCCCTGTCGTTTCACTCCTGATTACTAATACCATTTTCAAGCAGCCCAGTCGCACAGCAGTTTGTGAAATAGTCACGGAATTTAACGTATTGATTTGTGTACAAAGACACAAATTTCATTTTTTTTTGTGATGGTCAGCACAAAATCAATTCGTATGTAATCCACATAATTGTGAACCGGGAAGTATAAAGAGCGGCGAACGCCGCGTAGGGAGGAGGTCGGGGTCGGTAATCTGAAAAAAATCATGTGCCTCTGCGTCCTCCGGTGCTCCTAATGGCATCGACAAGATATTCACAGACCGGAGGAATACAACCAGTCAGAGCTGATCTGGAGTCTGCCGTCCAGCTGCAGTCTATGAGCCATCTGTCACTCACTCGCAAACTCTGAACAAACGGTCAAACTAGGCAGCGCTGATCAAACATGAATCAATATTCTGTTACTGTAATGCCTATTTCTCACCTAAAATGTTTCCAGAAAGATCTTTTAGTGTACTATTTAGCTGTAAAATGAGAAAGTTTGTGACCCGGCAGCCATGTTGAGATCTGTCAAGGAAATACCATCACCGCCCACCAGCCGGAGCACAGCCAATAGGAACACTCAATAGGAACGCTCTCTCTATGAAATGACCTGTGATTCGCCAAAGTCTCCCATCACGGGCTAGATTTTGAAAAGCCTGAAAACAGAGCCATGATGAGGTGCAGAAGTCTAGTTTTCTCTCAGAACAGTTAAATTACAATATGCTGAAAGGTTATTATGGAACTTTTGACGCCAAAACTTTCTGCCTACTGAAGCTCTAAGTTTCGGCACTTTCTGTGTTATTTTAACCCAAACCACGATCTTTTCCTAAGCCTAACTAAGTAGTTTGTTGCTTCAGTTTAACCCCGTCAATCTAGCCAATCAATTTGTCTATAGAAATAGTATAGATTCAATTTTGTGACTATTTCACAAACTGCCGTGAGACTGTGTTGTTTCAAGGGAATAATGTGATGCATATGCTTGTTTATGCTCATGCAAACTCTCAAAGCAGCACCTACTATGTCTGTCCATCGCAACAACCAGACTGACATGGAACGCAGCCAAACCGACACCGCGACACTGTGTTCTCCTCTTTCGGCCTCATGCAGCTCTTAAAATTTGCTCGCCCCTTCAGAGTATGAATATTTCATCCCACTGAAACATGAATTCATGACAGTGCTTTTGAGACAAAAATGCTTGACCTACAATCCACTGCTTTCCAAAAAGCACTTTATTTTCATAGCACTAGGAATCAGAATTGCTTCATTTCATACAGCCCATAATAAATGAATTTGAATTTGACCTGACAAAGATATCTTAACAACTTTGCATGGTCACACATTGTGATATTAGGATACACAAGTTAACTGAGAAACCTTCACTCTTGCACATTTCAAAATATATATTCAAACACGCACAAAGTTCATAAATCACCAAAACCTTCATGCTTACTGTACATGCTTTATGATGATTTTCTTAGTAAGAAATTGTCAGAGCCAGAGCACCATGACTGCTTTCTATTTCCTGTCAGCTTTATACTTGGACCGCTGTATCGGTCTCCTTGAAGAAGTGAACTTTCTCTCTCGAAAGCGAATGCCACTGTGAGGCTATCTATGTTTCATCATGGGAGCAAGGCCACAGTGATACAAATGCGCACAGACAAGCCATGCAGCATAATTCCCTTAACAATGTCAGTAACGTAACATGCACACACACTCCCACACACACAGAGGCCCACACCATGCAGCTCACACCGACCACCTCTCTTTTTCTCAGTCCTCCTCTGCCCTGCTCAGACACACATATACACACATTGAATATTACTCAATTTACATGCAATAATTGGAAACCCTGTAATTGTGTAATTCTACATTTGAAGGTACTGCATGTGCATGCATACTTCTCTGTATGAGGCACTGCAAGTGAGTGTGTGTGTGTGTGCATGTGCAAATGCGCAGGATGTGAAAGTTATTCTAGTGGAATGTGTTCTCATTTGAACCCGTCAGAATCTGTCCACCTCGTTAGACAAGGGTCTCTGAGACGGAGAGTAGGCTGGCAGGATAGGGGGAGGAAGAGAGGAGGACAAGAGAATTGGCGGCATTTATCAGAAAAGAGGGAAGGATGAGGAGAGACAGCTTGAGGAGAGACGGTCAGGAGGCGAGGATTTTCTCCGACACCTTGTCGTTCAATATTACCAGCTTGTTATTAGCTGCATCAGAACGCAACCTTGCATTAGTCAGGAAATGGACCAGGCCATGTCACCTAATACTGCACTTCACTTTGGTGATGACTGGCTTTTTTTTACAACTTCATTGATCATATAACAGCCTTCATAACTGCTTTTTCAGTTGATGTGACTATCCACTTAAAATCCACTTATTGTACATCATTGTCATCATCATCATCATCATCATTATTATCATTATTATCATCATCATAATTTTAAATTAGTCTCTATAGGACCTACAGTATGAACGCAAAGTGTCAGTGAAAAAAGATCAAATTAAAAAAAATGATAAAATACTAAAAATAATAAAGTAAAAAAAACAGCTGATAAAAGAAAACAAAATTGAAAATAATTAAAATCGGAATAACAGTTAACAAATGTTTCTGTCAAAGAAGGTTGTAAGATGGAATCAGAATCAGAATCAGAATCAGAATTGTGTTTATTGCCAGGTGTAAGAGATTTACACTAGGAATTTGCTTTGGTTATGTTGGTGCAAGTCAAACAGCAAAAGAATAGATAAAGATGTTAGAATAAAATAGAATAATAAAAAATTGAAATTCTAAGAATATACAATATACAAAATAAGCTATAAACAAAAATAAACATGATATAAACAGATAGTGCCAGAGTGAATAAATAAGATGGTACTAAGTCGGCTGACCTGAGAATCCCGAAATCTCAGGAGCTCAGTTTTTGCTACAAGATGTTGGTTTATAAATCAACTTAGTCATTAGAGTTGAACCTGCCCCATCAGCAGACTATGTCGAGAGGTTTAGAAGATAATGTGACGTTCCAGCCTTTGAAGCTTCTGAATCTTATCAACAATTACTGTAGATGTCGCAGGTGTAAAACGAAGCAAGATTCTGCAACTGCAATGTCTGTCTTTTGCTTCAAATTTATTTATTAACCGATTTTACGAGACAAATTTGTCCTTCTCCAAAGCAGTCACCATGCTTACCCATGTTTGTCCATTAAAAACAATACATTTTCCAGATCAAGTGAGGAGACACAGGACTTGAAATTGATGCTGATTGAACCTGTAGGAAACCTGACTGAGTAACCCTCTGTATTTACCACCTTACAGTTGATTTTGCTGCAAGCTTAAAACAGGCCGAGAGGTTTCCCAAAACTGTACAGAATGGAGTTGAAATGATTCTGCCTCAAATGTACCAGTTAAATCACTAAGAGGAAGCTAATAGATATGGTACAACATCTGGCCTAGATTAATTTTAGGGGAATACCAGAACTGAGCTGCACCAGGGTACTGGAGGTGTTAGACAGAGCAGTTTAAAAGCAGTGTAAGTGAACCTGACCCGAATCATCAGTGTCAAAACAACAGTGTCAAACGCAGCACAAAGTAAAACTGGGCAGTCACCTCTGTCAGTGGCAGGGAGAAGGTTTAGACACACTGACTAGAGTGTAGAGTGTTATAACCATTGGACGTGCTCTTGAAGTACATCCAATGCTAGAGAGGGCATCGGTTTAAATACATAAAGTTGCTAGTGCAACAATGAGGACATGATCCCTCACTGGCATCCCACACACAAATACTGCCAGTCATGTTTGATGATGTAGCCGGCCAAGCTGCGGCCGAGGACTGAATCCGAGGCCCTGTCGTGTTGGGCAGCATTTCCAGTCAGGTGACTTTGGTCTCCTGTTTTAATTGTCTCAGTAAAATTCCTAATAAATGCACGTTTGTTCATGCAGCAGGTGACTGAAAATCTATACTAATACTAGAGGCACTATGTTACTTGAAAGAACAATACTAATCAATGTCATTTTTTTGTTTTAATTGTTATTGATAAAAGCATAGCATTTATTGACAATTTGCTGCATGTTTTAATTACAGTGGCATGTTATTGCTTCAGTACATATTGCAGTGATTGATTGCTTTTATATGTGAGCTTCCTGGTTTGGTGCTTGGGTGCAGTTTGACTTGCCTTCACTTTGAGTTTGAGTTCCCTTGCCACACGGAGGCAGTAAACGCCTCAGCGGTCTGTTCTGGGATTGCTCTCCAGACCATTATTTGTTTGTTATATCTTTTGTGCTTTGTGTTTGCTTCAGATCCAATCTGATTGTACCCCAGCTAACATCCTGCTGGCAATTAACTCATTGCACTGAGGAAATATAATAATTTCTGTAATTATTACTTTGACCTTTGAGTTTATCTAGTATGACTGATGTGGTTCCTGACTTGGAATGCAAGAGTGATCCATAGTAACATGCAAAATGACACATCCAGCACAAGAGTTCCCCAAACCCCCTTCAAAATGTTACTTATAAAAAATCATGTGATAATCAGAACGGCAGAGATGTAACTGTGTCATAATGTGAACTTTTAATGACACTCTACTACTATTCAGTATGCTCACTGCTCTGTATAAACAGCTATCTTTAAATTATTCAAACGTTTTAGTAATAAAGAAAAAAATATTTTTTCCTTTGACATGAGTGTGATATTAGATATCAAATTATCAATTTGCCACAAAATTGCAGGAGACATGTAGAGGGAAAACACTGATTAATCACACATACATTATTTAGTCATAGTGAGTACATTACGTAGTGAATACAGTGATTTAATGAGTCCTTGAGACAATTACATTAACTAATTAGTTATTGCTCATGTAAAAATAATCAGCGTACATTACTAAGTCATTAGCCAAGAGTTTGCCAGTGATCTAGCAATATGAAGCTGTAATTCTTGAAATATATAGGCTTGCATCGAACGTATTTCAGCGGATAATTAAACTGTTGCTCTTGCCTGTCTCCCTCTTTGAGTTTAACCTATATTCTGCAACATTAACCCTTTGATCTGCACATGCCTGATGGGTAACATGATGAATCTGGGGATTACACATTAAAAACGGCAGCACAACATCTGTCCAGCTGTCTCACTTAAGCATGCATGCGCAAACGTACACAGCCATACTCTCACTTTCACTTCTCCATCTTTTTGTCACTCCATACATACAGTAGGTAGCATAGTCAAAATGTGTGTGTGTGTGTGTGTGAGAGAGCGAGTTTGTGCGTTTGTCAGACCGTGCATGTACGTACATGTGCGTACGCACAAGTCCCTTTCTGTCATAATGGATGTTGGAAATCTAGCCACCAGCTCATGTGGAAGAGCGCAGTGGAAAAGGGCATTGTGCCGCAGCTAAGACAAATGTTGTTATTACTCTCAGCCTTTGCATTCAATTTGTTTTTTAAGCCGCTTGAATACCCCATTTACAGCCCAAGATTAAGTGAATTAATCTTTGGGCTACTTCCATTGAAGAAACACTCCTCCTTTTTCTCTTTAGACTCAGAGGAAAAGCACAGAGGCAGAATGGGAACATACTGTAGCCAGCCAGTCACTTGGAAAACATAACCTGTGTATTTCTGTGTGTGTGTATCTCTATTTCACAGTGAAGCTGCAATGTGAGCATGTCCTGACTGTGTGCATGACTTGGTGTGTGTCTGTGTGTGAGTGTGTGTGTCTCACTGTGGTGCATGTATGAGTGTTTGTGGGAATAGAGAGGAGATAGAAAATTAAGAGAAGAAATGTAACCTTGAAAGGCAAACTGGAGTTGTCTACGTTGTTTAATGTAAACGGCATTTATGCTAAAATCAAACCACAGATTTCAATAGACTTGGCTTAGGGACAAATAGATCTCTGAATGTATGTGTGCAGGTATGTTTGGATCTGTTGCTGCAAATGGACACATGTTCATTGTGTTCCCCTGGGCGTGCTTGAATGAACATGTGTGTGTCTTTATGTGTGGTTGCATACAGCGGTTAAGATGCTCAGTAATTGGGATGTCCAGGTCTGGTCTCTCGCAGAACAATGGAACAATCTCTGATTGCCACATACACAAGGATTCACACAGAGTATGTGTGTGTGTTTTTATGTATTTCTGACCCCGATCCTGATCCGAGTTCTTTAATACTGGGGTGTCTGCCGGTAACGAGTCTGATCCAATACTTAAATAAATGTTAAATATGTATCTGACACATTGAAATAACAAGTGTAGCCTTCTAAATTTGGCCCACCCTATTTTTTACGACCTACTTGATGCAAAGACTGAAGGTCCTTTTCTATACTGCTCTTTGCTAATAAGAAAGGAAAGATAACCGATTTGTTACCGTCTGAGGTTAACAAATCCATGGATTTTGCCAGCCCAGGCGTCAATCACCGGTGTGAACCAAATCAATTTTCACATTCAAGTCACATTCAAGTCCTAATACCAATGTCCCCCCTAAGGCCTTTAGCCCTGAACCCTCAGGGACTTGACTGACGTCACCTGGTGAATTGAGTGTGAGAGGCTGCAAGGGCTTGAAATAGCATAAATACGAATGGGGCAGCAGTTTGCGGCGACATAAATGTAACCTTGAAGATGCCAATTGTGGGTTTTTATTTTACATTTTTTACTGCCTATTTGAACATCTTCCAGGCTCTTGCCTTACGAGATGAGAGGTAACAGTAAAAGGATGAATTTACTTGTTTTTGTCAAACTATATTAACCAAAATTAAAAGAAGTGGTTGATGAATAAACCAGCTGTGTAAGATAGTCTAATACTTGGATCACTCTGATTTCACGTATTTTTAATTTGATCTTGTTTTAGTTTTTTTACGTCTACGGGCTGACAATGGTTACTGTGGTAACACTGTATATAACGTCACAATGCTATGAATTGTGGGTAATTCTCTCAGGCGAAGTCTGCAGAAATGCAGACTTACCATAAGCGCTCATAAAGGGCTCAAAATACGTGCGAGAAAGCCCTCCTGCACTTGACGATTTGACAGCGGGACAGCCCTAAACCCTCACGGACTTCGGAAAGAACGCGCCTCACAGTCTGTGAGTGAGGACATTGGGGTTGGGCCTAATTGTCACTCACATATGCAGTGAAATGCAGCACTGTTGGCTGTCATTAAGGAGAGCAGTGCTGCAACGCCAGCAGCCTGAGATGACAAAACACAGTAGAGTTCAGTAAATACATGAACTGATTTTGATCTGGTTGTACGCAGTCTGTACTGCAGCACACCTGCCTTGACTTTAACACATCTTTCTGTGTGTGTGCGCGGGCGGATGGGGAAACAAGTTACTTCAGGTGAACACATACTTGTAGTTGTCAATGTGTATGTATGTGTATAGCAGAGCCTAGGTGTGTATGCGTAGGTGTGAACACTTTAAACAGCTTTGTGTGTGTATAAGATGGAGAAAAAGCGAGAGTTGAGGCGAGATGTGGATGTGGTCCATTAGCTCTGGTTCAAGGTGCTGTTACAGTGCGAGCTAAGATTAGTCAGACAGGGGTCACTGCTTCCTCTTTATACCTTTCTTTCACCTGCCTCCTCTCTGCCTTCCTCTATATTTTTCTTTCACCGTGGCTTTTTTTTGTCTTCTTCTCCCTCTCTTGGTCTCCATCTGTCTTTGTCTATGTGCTCGTCGCTCCCCTTCCCTCATTTCTCTCTTTTGTACTCCAGGCTGTTTCATTCACTCAGGTTGCCTCTCACTCTTAACTGCTCTTCATTCTTCTTTCTCTCTGTTTAATGCCACCTTGTCTTTGTCTCTCGTTCATGTTGCTTCATATCTCGGTCATCTGACTTTCCTTAACCATTTTGTCTCTCCTTATCTTGCTGTCTCCTCTTTATGTACGTTTCACCTCTTACTCAAGCTGTCTAGATTATCAGGTCTAAACAACACTGACACAACATTTACTTGACAAAAGCAAGCCTTGGTTTGGTGACCATGACACCGATGCTGGGCCCACACATGCCTTTACATACATCTTGAGCTTTATTGTATGTAGTGGAATATTTTCTCAAAGAAGAAGTGAAACATCTCTGCAAGAAATCAACAACAGATGTAGCACATCAGCTAACTAAATGGCACTTTATAGACAGCAGGCTACTTCATTCATGGTGTCTACTTAGAGGAACCAGAAATATGTCTGAGATTTGTGAGGTTAAAATACCTGCATTTCTCTTCTTCTGTCAATAAATGCAACTAATTAGTATAACTCTTTCTTGCATTTTGGGGTCATGCCATTGGTCCATTATACACACTTTAGCACTTTCAGAAACTGAGCTGTCCTCAATTCCTCTAATGCCTTTTTGCTTTTTATCAATCAACTCGTTCTATTTAAAAAGAGCAGTCCCCAAATTAGATTCTTGTACAGCTTGCATTTGATTAGTCAGTGATTTTCATTTCTGCCAACTCTACCTCTGCACTTATACTGGCTCAATGAAATGTGTGTCAGCTGCTTGGACTCTTTTAGGTTTAGGAACCGTGGCCAATGAACTATTACATGAACCAGATTCTGCTCGTGAAAAATGGTGAGTTCTCGAAAGGGTTTCGGTTACTGGGAAATGTTTCTGTGTTGGACTATCTTTTTCTGCCGCCACCCCTCCTCCTACACACACAGTGAAGTCTGTTAATATGCTCTCCAGCAATAATTCCGGTTAATCCTGACCTTTGTGGAAATAGGTCAAATTACTAATTAATATGCTGTGTGAGTTTATTAAGAATGAGCTCAATTTAGAGCTGCTGAAAGTGTCACAAAGACAATATTAAAGACAGCAGCACAGCTGTAGATTGAGTTAGGTCAATCCTTTAGCAGCTCAGTTGATTAATTTGGAATTTCATTAATTCCCCATTAAACTGTTGGTTAATGAGTGCACAGCGTTGAAAATTCACTGCGTGCTTCCAAATTGTGATTCCAAAATGTACATAGTTTTAATATCATTACTTAATAAATGCTCATCCTGTCTGCTGGCATCTCCATCGGTTGTCTAGAGATGAAATGATGGTGGCCAACATGGAGGGGATTACAGCATGGCTGATCACAGATCAGTTTCAGCTCTTTAATCTGTGTCTGGGACGAACAGAGATGCTGACTGAGTGCATGGCAGAGTGGACAGGGCAGAGAGGAAAAATCAAATCTGATTTATAGATTTATCTGCTCAGTCAGCACCCTACCATGCTCCTGTATTTCAACAGTTTGGGCGATGCATAGAATATGTAAGCATTCTGATTCCTGCGTGCACGTCTGAGTATGAATGGGTTAGTGAATGTGTGTACGTGCGTGTGCTTGCATGTGCACATGTCAGTTTGTCTCTACAGGTTTCTCCATGCGTTGTTTCGGAAATGGACAATCAGACGCAACATCGACTCGGGCGCGCACACACACACACACACACACACACCTTCGTAGTGCAGCAGACATCTTCTTTGCTTTTTACTAAGGAGGCAGAAAAGTGTGCTATCGATTGACTGTGAGAGCAGAGGAGAGTCGAATGCTTTTTGGCATCCTTTGAAGGACACAAAGTGCTGCCCTAAAAGCTCAGTGTGGGGTCTGGTTCTTTGGCTGGTTGTGAAGCTGGTGTAGTCCGTGCACCAGGGTGTTTAGTCAAGTGTTTATAGTCCCCGGTGGTCAGTGACATAGGCAGTCAGCCTTTTGCTGGCAGATGGCTGTGGCCAGCAGAGCAACAATACATTTTGATTTGATATTTCTATTGTTATTCAGTTATTTGTTTATTTTTAGAATAGTTCCCTCCCAGTCATGATACTCATCCCATCAGCTGTTTAATTTAGTGATCTCTTTATCATTGTTTTTAATATATTTGCATGTACTTGGTTAGTTCATTCACCAACTCACCAAAGTTTATAACTTGTTTAATTATTCGTTGGCATTATTTTGTGACTTCCAACCCAGTACTTTATAGTGAAAGAAATATGATCAATGTTGTTGTTGTTGTGGGTCAGTAGCTTAATTGTTGAATACCTTTCCAATCTTGTAAACATTTTGTTGGTTTTGTGTGTGAATGGTTAATTGAGTCTGCGTTAGTCACAAACCAAATAAAGAAATAAGCTGACTGGTTTCTATAATAAGTCAGTATAACTGACAGCATTGCTCATCAAATGCCAGTCTTAACATTAGTTGGAACAGAAAATAAACTTAAACTGCCAATTGCCAGCCATACATTTGAACAGATGAACAACTCTTTTTTAATGAAACGGAACTGGAAAGGCAGTTAGTTTAAAAAGCAGTCCTCCCACAAACGTTAAACTTTAGCGAGAGGCTATAACAAGATTCCCCAATTTGAAAGAGAGTGACATTTTTGGCCCTTTAAAACCTGATGGCTGCCACATTTATTGGGCTTTGGTTCAATGTAGATTATGTCAACTGGCAATTGATAACTTTAAAAAGCACACTGTATGTGTTACCATAGTGCAAGATACTTTAGATAAAAGCATCCAATAAATGGCCTACGCTTACATGAGACCACAAATTAACTACAAATGTTTTCATTCAATTGGCCACAAAAGGAGTCAAAGTTTGTACTCATCCAGCAGTTTAACCAAACCAAAAGTGTTAAATTGGAAATAATGTAGTCCTCTGCCCCGCTATACTCTTCTCTGTAGATCCTCTGGATTGCTCAAACAATATCAGGCAATCATAATTAAACCTATACTCTATATATGCAGACATACACACACAAATAAACAGAGAGCCACACAAAATCAGTGCTACTTTCATCTCCCAGATAAAGGGGTTGGCATGGGAGAGAGGAACTGCGGACAAGGGCACTGGAAGTGTTGTGTTTAGTCAGCAGACTGTGTCAGCTAGCTAATGGACAGACAGGCCACAGACTCTCCCTGAATGGGATCCAAAACCATTAGCAACTCGCACACTTCAAAGGGTGGTAATGGGTGATCTTGTGAAGCTATCCTAATGGGGAATGTGTGCATGTGTGTGTCTTATTTACCTCTGTGCATGCCTGTTGTGCATCAAGGCTTGTTTGTGCATGTGAGGTTCAGAGCGCTAATCCCCCTGACTCCCCCATGAAGACAGGTTGATGTAGACATAAGTTACTAAAAATAGAATAGCAGTGGGGGGTTTTCTCCTGGAATCTTCAATGAATGTGTAGCCTATTAAAGCTAAACATATGATGCTAAACTATGGTGTGGTATCATGTGGGTTTACAGGGTCTAAGACATCCATGTAAATAGGGGATGCTATAGATAACTTATAATGAACCTGAATAGGCCTACAGTATATGCATCTATTCAGTACACTGAGTTGTGTTTTTTTGTTTTACTGTGTGGTTTGTTGCTGCTGAGGTTATATGTAGATTATTACGAAATAACTGAAGCGTCATCTATAGACGGATTGTGGTAAATACATCTGTTTATTACAAAGCGTTGTTGAATAGCCGTGTAATAAGTGGGATAATGTACAGCTAGCGCGTCATTGTTGTGAAACAAACACATTTGTGCAGCATCGGGGTTTATTTCACAACAATGACCGGCTCGCTGTACATTATCCCTTACTTGTAGAAGTAGAATTAGGAGGTATATGGGAATGGTGACATGTATTTACCACCAATTAAGTGATAACCTGTAATACCTGAGATGAATATGGCCATTGTCTTACACAGGAAGCTTCAGCAGTGTTTTCACGTTTCACTCACACTCGTCAACGCTACCCGTGTGGAAGCATATTTTTGTGCTTTGTCTATTTTCTTTGGTATCGACCTACACTCAATACATGCATTGAGTTCAGTCATTATTGTACACATGTACATTGCCTGAACGTATCCTGTGTAGACACAGACGGAGGACTGAAGCTGCTGCTGTTCTGCTGAAGTGCTGCTTACACTACGCCTTCTGTGCAGATGTGGTGTTAGTGTTTATAGTAAGAAAACAATGATGTTCTGATGACCTTTCACTTCAGCACTTTTGCACTATGTGAGCATTTTATGTAAAGTGAAGAAGTATATTTTTCTAATCTCGGCCTATTGGATGTACATTATCTATATGCACTATCAGCAGGGTGCTGACTCTTCCTCCATTCTATTTTTATGCTATTCTTGGGATCCATGCAGCTGAAAAAGCAGTTGAATAGACTGAAACTGTTTTAACAGTACTGGTTTAGTGTTTAACTTGGTCTATGTTGGCTTGTAACATGATTTAAACTCCTTAGCGAGTATTGCACTCTGATCCGGTACCATGGAAAGCCTTTGCTGGTGCATGTGAGGTATCTGGAAAGGAGTAATTATGTTCAAATGGGATTACAAAAACAAACAAATCTTCCTCTACAGTACATGTCTTTCTCTTGTCCTCTGTTTTCAATCTTCATTGCTTTACCTCCTGTTTGCTTCCCCATCTCTTTGTCCTTGTCTTCCTTTCCTTAAAGCTTTCAACTGTCCTGTTTGCTAATTTACAACCATGTGAAACAGTTGAAAACTCTTAATCACACTATCTGAAATCAATTTCTCATATTGCCAGTTGTCCAGTATACGACTGATAGCAGTTTATCCACAATAACCTCTCTAAGAGCATCAAGATGCACTCTAGTTACATTCGACTCCGTCCGTCTACATACACTTGTCTGATCTTATCCAGAATGACTAACACATGACGTTCAACACCATAATCACAGCAAGATGAGGTGATGACATGACGAGAAAAGGCTGCAGTGGGCATGAGAATAGTTTTGAAGTGCACTTCCCTTTTCCAGCAGTAGCAGCATAGTACCCTTGAGCAAGACACTTAACCTCTATGTCCTCCAGTAGATCCGTTCAGTGGCCACCAGACCGACTGTACTGAGCAGCTGTCAAATGGATGTGTGTTATACTCCGCACCCCTGCAACTGCTCCTCCAGATTCTTACTGCAGCTGTATTCAGCCACCATGCATGGTTGGGACATTGCAACAAAATTCAGCACATATTGTAGGATATTTCTGTTACACATCTGAGCAACCGCTTACTGCTTATTTTACACAGCGGCTGCCCCTCACTATAATACAACCATGATTTGACTTTGATATTCTTCACTGTTGAGTGAAATGCCTCTTGTCATCTCATTCCATCATACAAAAACAGTTCTTGGGGGTTTTAATGGGCTGTCTGGCAAGTCTGCATAGCTTAATCTACATTTTTGGGAAGTATTTTATTTATTTTTGTGACATTTCTTCTTGTAATGTAGCGTAATGTCAGTAAGAGAAGGCACATATATGCCAGAAAGAAATGTTGATTATATGTTAACTCCACTATACAGTATTTATGAGTCACTTTGCAGAATTTGAGATTATTGGCTCTCAAATTATTGCCGTTGTCAGGGAAAAATATTGTATCTGTACAATGTCAACTTTTCAGGAATTTTAACAACTTCTAAAAACTAAAAACATTATCTCAACAACGACATTATTGATTTGTTTTCCATTTAGTCTGGTTCGGTTTCAAGGTGCATGAATTAAGGCGGACCACATTAGGTAAAAAATTTGCTGAGGGGCGTGTATGAAGGAGCACATTTATCTTTTTCGTATCGAATTGCGGACTTTGATATATTGCTTTCAAAGTTTGTTCACTTTGACTCGGCACTGATCTACTATGCGCACCAATCCCTTATCCTCCCGTTAATCCACAATTACTTTATAAATATCACTATTTTCGGTGACTTTATTTAACAAATTCTGTATGTTCTCTTCAGCCCAGATGTCACTCAAACATCGAACTTCTGCAGAAGATTAATGTCAGTCTTCTCTCGTGTCATTTACCTATGTCCATCTCAACAAATACCCACGCAGGCAGTCTGCATTTTTGTTTGCTTGGAAACAGTCCGAGACCGATTGCAAGAGGTGGTGTTGGACTGTTTCCAACTGTTGATTTGGTCCGCACCAGAGGAAGATTACTGCGTTCACACATGCCCAGACAAACTGCACCAGGGGTTGAAGTGCACCAGAGTTTGATTAAAACAGACTAAATGTTGGGTTGTGAAAGCGCCCTTAGAATAGACATCTTTATCGTCCACTTTATCGTCCAATAAATAAAAATAAGTGATAATAATGCATTGATAAATACCAGTAATGGTGGGCCAAGCAGTTGGGATGAGAGTGCTAAAATATTAATAGGTAATACATACTGTATCTTAAATAGACATCGTAAAGAAACAGCAGCTGTCTCTAATATCTAATGAGATAATGTCTTAAGTAAAATGTCAACAGAGGATGGAATAAAAGATCTCTTAAAGATGTTTCTCTTTGCTGTGGATACCCTGTACCATCGTCCTGTTTTCCATATTCATTAAACAGAGGGTGTAAAGGGTCCTGAACTATTAGTAGAGAATCAAATGCTACTGACCATTTATCACGGTGACTTACATCATCCATACATATATGAGCACATTTTTAAGCTAATGCTTTTGAATGGAGGTTCATTTTTTGTTTTTTCATTTGGTATGTATATTTTTACTCAAGGAAAGGAACTGAGTACTTCCTCCACCACTGACGCCCGTACAGCACTGTCATCTGTCACTATGAGCAACTATGTCGTTCTACTGACAAGCTGTTGCTTTGTCTGGGGCCACAGTGGGAATTGCTGCACTTGATTCAGCACCAAAACACGTTTTAAACAGAAATTACGCTGCATAAAACAGATAGGAGCTACATAATGCAACACAATTGCTTGTGATTGAGGTGTACTTGTCGACGATGTATTGAGAGAATACTCAAGAGGGGGTGTGTGAATGTGTAATGTACACTGGTGATAAATGCAATACAATGCAGTAGCCAACCTTGTGCCAACACTACTGTATATACAGTATATGAAGGAGGTGAAGGTGAAGGTAGTTCTTTTTCTTTCTTTCCGTCTTGTCATCTTGCGTGCATCTGTTGTGTCTTCTCATCCTGTTCGTGACGCCAATTTCTGTCGTATATTCAGTGACGCCGAGATGTGTTGTCTTCAGTTGATGATGCAGTTGAAGATGTTTGAAGAAAAGCTCCGCCGACATAGTCTTAGTTGTATAACAAGTTTATTACAATAAGTTCAGTATCGTAATCAAGTAACACGTTACTTGGAGAGCCTCCAGCCGAATAATGAGAACTCTGACGAACAAATGCACACAGCTCCTTATATACAGAGTTTGGTTGGGTCAAAAACTTATTTGACACGTTTCTTCAAGAGAGCGAGACGCCTGCTGGGCGTCTCCACCCTGACCCTCTTCACCTCTGACCCTCTTCACCTCTGCCTCAGGGTCTTTCTTCCTCTGCTGATCTTTTCCAATAAGTTCCAAGTCATAAATTCCAAGTCATTAATATTCAAGTCAGGACTTCCCAACAATAGCTAGCATGCTTTGCCGCTTCCTTATTCCTTTTAATTCCTTCCTTAAATCTAAATTTTTGCTACCGTTTTGAAGTGTAGCATATCTGACAAAACGGCATCAGTCGTGATTCGTCAATCAACGCCAGAGAGGGCATCTTTCTACAAATATGTTTCTCTACACTTCCAGTTATTTATAACTGACCTGAACTCACCTAGTGTAATATTCAGGTTTTAGGCCCGTCTAAAACCGCCTCTCTGAGGGCTTTTATGCAAATCTGCGGCTTCCTTTAATCCTTATTTCCTTATTTCTGATTATATACCTGGTACCAGGTTTTCCCTTAAATTCCACTTATTCAATTTTCACGCAGCGGCTAATTTACACATGTCTTACGGTTTAAGAAGCTTATGAGCGCTCTTCTTCATTAACCCTGCATAGTTTTTTAACTCACTTAACGTTACTAATTGTTAGGCACTTTTGCCTTTACCCTTTAACATTTCCCTTCTATTTTTTTATGCTTAACTCTTACTCTACCATCACTCCCCCCTACTGCGTTGGCCACTACGCAGTAAAACAATGGAGAGTAAGACAAATTTAAACGGAACTTCACCCACAAACATCAACACACATTCACCCACACAGAATCGTTCCGGTGCGACCGAAATTCAGCACAGCCAGGGACAGCTTCAGTCAAACCTCATCCCCCCAAACAGTGAAACGGTGTATGCTCACCCAGGATGAGAGGAGGAGAGCAGGGCTGCG
>CAKAKQ010040095.1:0-21976 GCA_916700675.1 Helicolenus avius
TTTTTATTAATTTTAAATATATTTATTTATTTTCTAGTTTATTTTTCACATGTATTTAGTTTTGCATTTATTTTAAATAGTTTCATATTTATTGTTAAATGTATGTATTTATTTATGTATTCTTGCATTTATTTATTTATTTCTGCACCATTTGTCCCTTTGCAGTTCACCCCTTATTTATTTTCCCACACTTATTTATTTCTGTATTATCTTCACAGGGTCAGGGTGTTATGACTATATGTTAGTTAGCTAAATAAAAGGGAACATTAAACAGAAGAGTAAATAAATAATAATTAATACAAAGAAAAATAAATAAAAAAGCAAATTCAAATAGAAATATCAATTTAATTCAATGCTGCATTTAATTTCATATTTATTTATTTATTTATTTATTATTTTTGTCAGGTTCCGTCCTCCGTAGAGACGAACAGAGACTGCACGGTTTCATTTCATCAGATAAACCAGAGTCACTGTTCTGAAATCATTTGTTCATTAAATGACTCAGTTAATTCCTGTAAATGAACAGAGTTCATCTCTGAAAGAAGAGTTTTAACATCAGATATTATAAAATGTCATCAATGACTCAGTAAAGTCCTAAAATCATCTCCACTGTCGACGTAAGAAGGATAAAAAAATGTCAAATGTGAAACCACGGCAACACTTTTTTACACGTTATATTTTAATAAGATCAGAGCGAAGATTCAAAAAAGGAAGAAATATCAGTTTATTTTGCAATTATTAGTATTGGTAACACTTTATAATATTTAATTTTTATTTAACAAACAATGAAATGATAATTAATAATTTTTACTAATTATTATTAATGCTATAATTTATGTTATTTTAACTTAATCTATGTTACACACATTAGAACAATTAATATACTATATATGCAAGTAGGTGTTAGTGATTAATATATTATTTATAAACCTTTAAAAAATAGTTTGTAAAACATCCATAAACATTATATATAGATATTTGTAATACTTTATAGCAGTTAATAAGGTTTCTGGACCATCTGTCTATAGATGTTTTACTAATAACTTCTTAAAGGTTTATAAATCATTTGATAATTATTAACAAATACTTCATATAGTATATAAAATGTTATGTGTGCAACAATAAACTGTTAATAAGTACTTTCTTAATGTAGTCAGAATGTAATTATCGTCTCCTGTCAGCCATGATACAATATATAATTTGTAAAATAATTATTTCATATTACACAAACTAATGATAAAATAACAGAAATGATAGCATTATTTATAATTAGTAAACATTAATTATCATTTCATTGTTTAACAGTAAAAAACTATTAACTAAGCTGAATTAATTAACTAATCGATTTACCATTATAAATGATGGTTATTATAAAGTTTATTATTATTATTATATCATATACAGTCTGTGTGAGGAATTCTGAATAAAAACGTTTAGTCATCCAGTGAGTTTTCAGTCTTTATTGTAAAAACAGAACAGACTTCAATGATAACAGAGATATTAACACCAGCAGCAGAAGCAACAACACCACTGACTGCAGATCATAAAGACGTCAGGTCATACAGATACTAACACGTAACACGTTAACAGGTCATACAGATACTAACACGTTAACACGTTAACAGGTCATACAGATACTAACACGTTAACACGTTAACAGGTCATACAGATACTAACACGTTAACACGTTAACAGGTCATACAGATACTAACACGTTAACACGTTAACAGGTCATACAGATACTAACACGTTAACACGTTAACAGGTCATACAGATATTAACACATTAACAGGTCATACAGATACTAACACGTTAACACGTTAACAGGTCATACAGGTACTAACATGTTAACAGGTCATACAGGTACTAACATGTTAACAGGTCATACAGGTACTAACACGTTAACAGGTCATACAGATACTAACATGTTAACAGGTTAACGCTTTAACAGGTCATACAGATATTAAGACGTTAACACGTTAACAGGTCATACAGATACTAACACGTTAACAGGTCATACAGATACTAACATGTTAACAGGTTAACGCTTTAACAGGTCATACAGATATTAAGACGTTAACACGTTAACAGGTCATACAGATACTAACACGTTAACACGTTAACAGGTCATACAGATACTAACACGTTAAAAGGTCATACAGATATTAACACGTTAACAGGTCATACAGATACTAACACGTTAACACGTTAACAGGTCATACAGATACTAACACGTTAACACGTTAACAGGTCATACAGATACTAACACGTTAACACGTTAACAGGTCATACAGATACTAACACGTTAACACGTTAACAGGTCATACAGATACTAACACGTTAACACGTTAACAGGTCATACAGATACTAACACGTTAAAAGGTCATACAGATATTAACACGTTAACAGGTCATACAGCTACTAACATGTTAACGGGTTAACACGTTAACAGGTCATACAGATACTAACACGTTAACACGTTAACAGGTCATACAGATATAACATGTTAACGGGTTAACGCTTTAACAGGTCATACAGATAATACAGGTTAACACGTTAACAGGTCATACAGATACTAACACGTTAACACGTTAACAGGTCATACAGATACTAACACGTTAACATGTAATACAGATATTAACGGGTTAACAAGTTATACAGGACGATGATATTAACAGGTTAACATACTGATAGACGTTCCTATACTATACTATATACCGTATATATATATATATAAAACAGACATATGAGACACTGATGGAAGGAGACTTCATCACGTCCATCAAGACGTCGCTCTGTGAATCTGTCGTCTGGTTCCTACAAAATAAAACATGAACCAGAGTTAATATACAGTTAGTACACTTATACAGTATATAGTGAGTTAATATACTTATACAGTATATAGTGAGTTAATATACGTATACAGTATATAGTGAGTTAATATACTTATACAGTATATAGTGAGTTAATATACGTATACAGTATGTAGTCAGTTAATATACGTATACAGTATGTAGTCAGTTAATATACGTATACAGTATATAGTCAGTTAATATACGTATACAGTATATAGTCAGTTAATATACATCCAGAGTTGTTCTGTGGTCTGACTGTTTGCTGGTTCCTAAAATAAGACGCAGATTGTGCATGAAATCACGAAAAGCTGCCAACAGAAAACGTGAATCAGAGACTGTTTGAATTAATACTGTAAGTGTTACAGCTGAGCTGTGATTGGTCAGTAGGCGGTGCTTTTATATGAGTTGAGTTAACCCTGAAGTTACCTCGCTAACGCCAAATCCTGCTTCGTAGTCCAGGCCTCAGCTGTGGTGGTGTTCACCGTGTTCACCGTGTTCACCGTGTTCACCGTGTTCACCAGTAGAGTCCATATGAACGCCCCCCCCTCTTGTCGGATTCACGACCTCGTCAGTGGAAAGTTCCTGAAAGCTCCGAGTTCACGAGTTGTGACGTGTTTGAAGTTGTCATAAATGGCGAGGCCTTCGAAGTTAACGTTTTAGTGCATAATAAGTTAATATATTGTCATTTTAGTTGTATATGTTTTTATGATTTATATTATTTTATAATATGTCTGAGGAAAATGTTGATATTCCCAACGACCTCATCTTTCTCCTCTGTCATTATGCCTCTGCATTTCCTGCATCATGTTAGACACTCGCTCGCCTGCTAAACTTGTTAGCCTCTGTGGCTTCTAGACGGCGACAGTAACGTTGATATTGCTATTGCTTAGCAGCGGTGTTCTCACGACTTAACCACTTGAATGCCAAGTAAACGCCAACAGTATCCTGTGTCCAGACAGCAGGAGAGGGGACAGCGGGGGGGTCCTACAGGCTGATATCAGTGAGTCATTAGTGGGTCGGTACTCACACTGACTGATCCACAGACGAAGGGTCAACAGGACGTTGAAGACGATGGTCTTGAGGAACAGCAGCCTGAGGCCCAGGATGGTCAGAGACATCAGGTTCACCTTGGCATCTGTAAAGACCACCATCATCATCATCATCATCATCATCATCATCCCAATCAGAGTTGTAATGATGGACTCAGTCTGATTTAATACCAACCTGGTTCCAGAGTGTCCACACACAGTTCAGACGCAGCTTCAGCTTCAGCTGAAACACATCAGACACAGTGATTATTAGTTATTATGACGGTTACAATTATCAGTCTTTATTTATATATAGTCTATTTCAGGTTTTACTATTACAATTCCAGATTTATTTACTGTGACGGTTCTCATTCACTGCATCTTGTATGAAAAGGTTGGGTTGACCTTGCAAATGAATCAGACATGTTTTTATCTGTTCTAAATTAACCTTAAAGGGAGATTAGTCAAATATTTATTACTCTTATCAACATAGGAGTTGACAAATATGCTGCTCTTTGTAAATGTATGCATATATTTATTATTGTAAATCAATTAACAACACAAAACAATGACAGATATTGTCCAGAAACCCTCACAGGTTTAAAGCTAGAGTAATTGCTCTGATGTTAAAATTCAGATGTACGCCGATGATACGGCTGTTTATGCACACAGCAAAAACAAAGATGAAGCTGCATCAAAAGTGTCTAATATTATAGTATTTAGTTTTAAAGCTAGAGTGAAGATACTGTTATCATAGTAAACTTTAAAACCTGATGAATCCATTGGTGCCAACCATGACATAGTAGCTCATCATGAAGGAGGTTAAATAACGCTCCAAACTTACACAAGATTTTGGCGAGTAAAAACTGTCATGGCCATTTTTAAAGGGGATTTCCAATAATAAATATATACATACATTTACATAAAGCAGCATATTTGTCCACTCCCATGTTGATAAGAGCATTAAATACTCCCTTTAAGGTACATTTAGAACAGATAAAAAAATGTGTGATTAAACACAAAAAGACATAATCAAATTGTTCAGACTTACCTTCCTGACATTTTTCCGAATTGTCTGCAGATGACAACAAAGCCACCTGGTTGTACAGCGAGTCCTCGCCTATCCGGACGGCGTTCGTCTTGCTGAAGATGTCATTATATGTAGTGTTTGCTGCCTGCAGTTGGCTGAAGCCGGTGGCCAGACATGCGCTGGTCTTACCTTCAGACAGCTTGTAGAAGGACGGCTCGTACTTCTCTTCTGAAAAACACAAACGGACAACTCATAAACACACAGCAATAAAACATTATCATTAACACCGCTCTGTTATGATGTAAAACATTATTATTAACACCACTCTGTTATGATGTAAAACATTATTATTAACACCACTCTGTTATGATGTAAAACATTATTATTACACCGCTGTGTTATGATGTAAAACATTATTATTACACCGCTGTGTTATGATGTAGAGGTGAGACTGATGAAAGACGTCAGTCTCAGACACACTGTGATTGAAACACACTCTGAAACGTCCACGTCAGCTACAAACATCTAAAACCTAATATTAGTATTTCAGACCTAATAATCCCAAATCACACCGTGATGGAAATGTGTGATGTACGTTTTCCAAACTGAAAGTACATTTTTATACGTTTTATGCTGAGTTTTGGTATTTTCCTCAGTTTTACTGTGGTAGTGTCATACATTTATTAAAGCAGACTTACCTGTGTGTATTATGTAGTATTTAAATAAACATCATTAATGTACAATCATATAAACTGTGCATGCATCTCAAAATATTCTATAATTACTGTAATATTTATAAATTTCTATTTTATTTAGTGTGCCTACAATTTGTATATTCATTCTGTATCTGAAGATAAATTAATTAAAAATGTTGTTGATGTTTTCATTTATATTAATATTAAAAATATTTGATTCTGGTATTTTCAGTTGCAGCTAAAAACAAAATAAAAGGTGAATTCATTGTTGCGTTCCTCTCTTATTATTCATTCATTCATTATTCGTCAACATAAATATTTAACATGACAAAGTGTTAAACATACAGACATTAATGGTGTAGTGCTTACGTTAGTAAGAAAGATACTAATAAATGTTATGAATAAATGTTTATTAAAGTGTGGTCATGATGCTATCTGTAGGTCATTTAACACAGTATTAGCGACACATTAATGTTGTAATAGGAAGTTCTCCAATTTAGTTTTTTAACTTAAAAGCTCTGCTGAGTTATAAAAAACTTCATGTTGTCTGTTTAAGTTTTAGTCTTTTTATAAAAAGGACATATATAGTGTAGATCTGTTAACTTTGACAACACACTTACTTGACGATACCAACGCTCTGGTTCCTGAACCAAATGTGATTTTGAAGTTGTTGTCATTCACACAATAACTAAACTAGTTACAAAAAACGCTGCAGTTCTTCAACATATTCATGTCGATAGATGTCGATAGAACTGGTCTGCATCTTTTTTATTTTACTACAAATAATAAATAGTCATCTGTTATTAGTTTGTTTGGCTTCTTGTTTAAGTATATATAACATATACTGTATAACAGTGTATAATAATAACGATCATCTAACTCTGTATCGACTTTTAGAAAACTTTTGAAAACACATTTTTTAAGGATAGCATTCCTATAAGTGTAAGACTGGGTATAAATATATGTATGTATAAATCTGTTTTGTGGACGCATGTGTACATTTATACACATTTATGTATATATATATTTATTTTATCAACTTGTCCTACCATTTTATCACTTTTATTATTATTGATATGTTCTGTAATGTTCTGTTTTAGCAGATACCATATTTGTTACTTTATTTATCTGCTTTTATTGTCTTGTGAAGCACTTTGAGAAGTGCTATATAAATGCATTTATTATTATTATTATTATATTAATGGTATTTAGTAAACTGAATATCAGTGACTTAACAGTTCATTTGATATTTAATATTTGAAGTTATATTTTTGTAAGATTTGAAGAACGCTACGCACACTTTGATTTAGTTATAAAGCTCATATTTACTCACTTTTTTCTACCTGAGGTTTAGTTCCAGCACCAAATATGAGTTTGTTGACTCACATTGTCGTGTTGTTGGACAGTTTCCACTCATATATGTTTATCTTCAACCTTCTACATGAGGAATATTTGAAATTAACAATCAATTTAAAATGTTCAAGTTTTTTTTTGTTCTTGTAATGTGAGACATAAATAGATAAGTTTAGCTTTAAATCAAAATGGCTGAACCCCCTGATTACGTTCATTTATTTAAAAGGAACTCAAATTAAATTTACCCTTTAGCAGCAGAGTGAATGAAATATTTACTTCAGTCTCAAACTTACTTGTCATGATATTAAGTTTAATTCCGGCTCCAAACACCATCCTGATGTTGTTATTCACACACAGATTTATCTAACAGCAAAAACACCAGCGAGCTGAGCGAGTGAGAGTAACGCTTGAAACACATTTATAAATCTTTATTTTTATTAATAAGAAGCTAAATGTGTTATTTTATCTGCATTAATTCTAAAAAGTTAGACGTTAAACTGAAGTTAAACTGACAAATTAAAAAAAATAATTCAGGCATTAAGAAGTCAAATAAAAAGACATCTTCGTCACTTCAAAATCACGAGTTTAAGTTCCACGTCTCTGTAATAACTTCTTCAAACAAAGGTATTACAGGCGTAATGTTTGTGTCTTCATGTTGCGTAAAGTAACGAAACTGTGTCGACAATTATTAATATTTTTCATTCTGACATTATAAGAACCATACATTTTATAAAATGCACTTACGTGATGAGACAGTAATTTTGATTCCAGATCCAAACATGATTTTGTAGTTGTTAGCATTCACACAGTAAGTTAGCGTAATTCAAAAACTACAGAACATCCTTCATTATACTGATGACACATCTCTATATATTTCTAATAAACTACAGAACATCTTTCATTATGCTGATGACACGTCTCTTTATATTTCTAATAAACTACATAGTGTACTGTACTTATTCTGATTTATATATGGATTCATATTTATTAAAATATTCATATAATGTTAATAAAATATAGTACTAATGCTATATACAACACTCGCTTTTACATGTAGTATATATACTGTTATGTTCAGCATCTTTAAAATACATATTTTGACATGAACTCTCTGGTGGTTTAATATGTTATTAATATAACAAATAAAACAAATAAGCTGGACTTTCAGCTGCTGTTGGAGAAGTATTTGCCAAAATCTTTAGTATTTAATATCAGCTATTATTATACATATATATATATAACAAAGTTAGGTAAGATACAGTAGATTACTTGTATACATGACTGGATTTTTTTGCACTAGTTTACATTTGTATGAAACATTTTTGTCACTTTTTATTTTGATATGAACTAGTTAACTCGACAAACTTAATTTTCATTGTACTCTGCAATGACAATAAAAAATATTAATTATTCCAGTTTATTTATGGGTATTTTCTTTTTGCATTTACTGTATATTGGTGTATGTTTTGTTTGTGATTTGTGATTTTTGCAGCGAGCAGTCATTCACCAGCATCATTTTAAAATTATAGGGTTTGAAATATAGATTAGTTTGTTATCAAATAAAACATCGGTTAAATACATGTACTAAAAACTAAAAATAGCAAAGCTTCACATTGCAGAAGTTAGATACCATAGTATACTATTACTATATAATGTTCAGGCGTTTATAAATACATTTGAACATTTGATTATCAACAATTGTGAGTATAATTTCTCATGATTAATTAATTAATCAGTCACGTAAGTAATTGTTTCAGCATTACAACATCACAATCTGATTTTTCACTTTTTGTTAGTTTTGGTCATTTATCAGTAACTAATATTAATGTATTTGTTTTTTTCACGACTCACTCGTTTGTACGGTTAACTGGATTCCAGCTCCGAAGATGATTTTAAAGCCAGCAGCGTTCACACAGTCAGCAGCCACAGAACAACAAACACCAGCAGCTCAGATAATCAATGTTAACGTGATTAAAGATGATCAAATTAATTTATTACTGAATTACATGACTGACAACTTGTTAAAGTTAGAAACAGATGAGCAGTGTTTAAGTGTTTTTTGGGACTTTCCTGGTTGACATTTTGCTATTGTTCAAAGTTTCACTAAATGATCAGAAAATGTGTTTGTTCTTGTAAAATATTGTTAATATAATGTTTATTTTATCATTAGTCAATTTTGAATCCTACGCCACATAATTCATATGAATCGTGATATATACCATTACCGAGAAGATTTTGGCCATATCGCCCACTAATACCGCATCTTTATCATATATATTTAACCTCAGTAGGATGACTTGGTTAATAAAAGGTTGTGTCATGAAACAATATTAAAATTAAGGTTCATAGTTCTAACAAATTTCAGACATAGAACATTTTTAGCTGACAGCAGAGAAGCTTTATAAAACTCGACTTACCTTAACAAGACTGTAGTTAGGTCCTTTACTATTTAACCATCAAACTGGCCATTTAACCGTAAAACTGACCATTTAACCATTAAACTGACCATTTAACCATTAAACTGACCTTAAACTCACTAATCAGCTGTTTAATGAATAGAAACCGGACTCACTTGTTTCTACTGAGACGTGAACTCCTGATCCAAACAAGATCTTTTGGACTCCAGTCTGAGTCGCACAACAATGAGAGCTTTAACAAGAACTACTAACACTCTCCACTTCTCTATTGTTTATTTATTATTGTATATATTATTATTGACTGACATGGAAATACAGTATGGTGGTTCACAGCTCTAATAAATGATTATTCATTTATGAGAGTTAAATTTGACCTGGAACACTTGAAAACATTTCATTTTGAATTGCAGGATTTTATATTTGACTTAATGTGAGATTAACTTTTATAGTAAATATCATCCCATATCAAAAACCAAGATAATTATGTGATAATTATAATTATTAATTATTTTGTTATTGTGATTTTATTTACTTCATAATTGATCGTTTGTAATCTTTCCCTCAATCAACTGATCAATACATCAATAATTAATCACTGCAGTAATATTCACCACAGATATATTTACAATAAAATGTCAGCTGTTATTGTTGTCATAAAACACCATCTGCCATATTAATAATGTTGTTTTGGACATTTTTAAATCATTAATTAATGAGTTATTTTCTGTTTAGTGAAGAATCTTACTGTTTTGTACGCTTCATAACAGAGACTGTCTGAGCGACTCAATAGGGAGGTTTGATTCAGGACATTTTTACAAAAACGTTCATTTACACCTGATTTCTAACAACAACAGAGGTGTAAGTGAGTTTGTTTTCACTTCACAGACACTTAAAGTCAAAGTTTATTATTATTTTCCCTTTCTGACCTTCAACATGTCTGGAGAAACTCAGTTTTCATTCATGGTTCGTGTTCACAAAAGTTAACTCAAAGTTCTAAAAGATAGATTTGCACTGTATTTCCTCACAGAACACAATATAACATTTTGTTCTCATAACATCTGAAATCATTTTTAATCAGTTATGAACAGTTAACGGTAAGATCCTGGTTGGGATTGAAATTATTTCTGTTTGTTCTTTCTAATAACTTTATTAAAGTTTGTTTTACTTCACTGATTCTCTGTAAAGCACTTTGCAGTTTGTCTTATTAAATTACTAATAAAAGAAAGTTGTAGTCGTTCTCATGCCAAAAAATAAATAAATAAATAATAATAATAATGTTTTTGTTTCATTCTTACTAGATTGTACGAAGAGTTTAGTTCCTTTCCCAAAGATGAGTTTGCGTGTGGCGTCATTCACACTGTTCATGTTGGTGGCTCAAAAACCTCCGAGCCTCTAAATTTGTCATGTTTTAACTCTTAGAGAATATAACGTCCAACAATCTCGTAAAGATCATTAACTAGAACACGACTACTACTGTTAACGCCATCTTAAGGCTCCTTTGTTTCCTTGTAATTATCAAAATAATGTAATTACAGTCTTTACATTCATATCAAATGTTCTGCATTGATTTTACTTCTAAATTAAATTCAAATGACAACTGAATACATTTGATAATTATGATAAAACATGGATATTATTGTTGATAAATGTAGGTTGAAATTAAGAACAAATATCAATGTTGGCAGTAGATATTTTAGAACGTGTAAACCCTGATTAAAACTACAGTGATTACTTTCACATATTAGTTTAAAATGAACATTACATGACCAGTTTAGCGGATAAATAGACTTACTCGTGTGAACCGACAACTTTGTGCCGGATCCAAAAATCAGCTTGTTGGCTGCATTATTCACACAGTGTCACACGTCAGTGCAAATACATCGAGCAACAGAATCTATTCATGTGAAACATTAAAATACCCCTACAATTTTACAATTACATTAAGGTGAATTAAATCAAATTTAGGACTGAAACTGTTAATTTAGACTGTTATCAGACATAGGTGCAGTTTGAACTTTAAGGTTGTGTACAACACAGAGAGGTCTAATGTATTGGGATGTGTGTAGCCAACATGTTACAAGCGTAAGTGACAAAATCAGTTTGATTGTATTGTTTTCTATTGAATGTCCGACTCCTAACTGGCCTTTTTTGCTGCAAAACAAATCTACCTACGGGTACAAATAAAGTCACCTGAACCTGAACCTGAACCTGAACCTGGCCTATCTGATACGATACCTCCTCATTTCACTATAAACACCTGAATAAGGAGGCAGCTGGCTGGAGGGAGATCACCTGATAGTTTACTGAGGCTACTGTTGGCTGTGTTGTTTGTCATTTTCAGTAAATATCACGTCAGAAGAGAGCAAGTAGTACTCACTCATCTTTTAAGTGGTCACTCACGGAAGCAATTAGAAAAATTAGACAAACTGGACAACAATAAAATATAACAGGTATAAGTACAGGTAGTAAAAGGTGGAACAAGTTAACACTGTATGCAGACGATGTCATTCTATACATCACTCCCCGGATTAATGAAAACTATGAAAGTAGTAATGGTGACCACTTGGGACATGAAATAAGGATAAAAGGTAAAAAGTAAATATTATTTAAGGGGTATTTGTTTTATTGTTTTTTGTTCTGTATAGGAGCTGAAAATATTGATATTTTTAAACTTAAACTAAAAACCCATCTATTTAGTCTGGCTTTTATGTAGTGTTTTATAGTTTTATAATTTTATGTTTTTTATTGTTAATACTTTTTTTATTTATCATCATCATTATAGTGTTTATTTTACTCTATTTTATTTAATCAACATTTTAATGCTGATCATTATTATCTCTTTTATTCTTTTATTTTATTAAAATTTTACAATCTGCTTATTTTGTGTAGTTTCATAATTTTTATTTTTATTAATATTTTTATTTCCTTGTATTTTATTTATCTTTTATTATCTTAAATACCCATCTCTCTTATTGCTTTCTTATTCAATGAACTTTTATATTGGTTGTTTTGGTGTGCATTCAATCAACACTCAATCGTCTGTCCAGCACTTTGAATTGCATTTGACCTGTTTGAAAGGTGCTATATAAAAAAGTTTGATTGATTGATTGATTGATTGATTGATTGATTGATTGATCTGATCATATTGTTGTACACAATTTTTACTCACTGTCGTGGACGTAGAGTTTAATTCCTGATCCAAACTGGAGCTTTTGGTAACCAGTTGTAGTCACACAGCTCAGGACGGCTGGACGATAACTGAAAACTTTGGAGCTTCCAAAATAAATCATTATATTTGTTTTGTATTTTCCCACAAGAACAACAACTTAATGACTTAAGTTAGTCCCGTAATATAACATCTTGTTCTCGTAAAATAAAATAGAATAAAAGAGATAATAATGATCAGCATTAAAATGTTGATTAAATAAAATAGAGTAAAATAAACACTATAATGATGACCAAACACAAATTTCCAAACTTTTTTCTCCGAGTTTAGTTGAAATAGTTTATTAAAAAAAAACAGCTACAGTCACTTAGTTCAGGATGGTTGAGACTCTAAAAGGTTTAAAAGTTTTTATTTAACCTGCGTTTTCTCTTTATACGTGATTGCTTTTGCTATCCTTGACCATCTTATTTGAAACATTTTTTAATGAGAGTTGATTATTAACTAATCAATTAGTCAAATCATGGGAAATGTGCATCTTATTGCAGTGTGCTATCTATTTTTTTTCCATTAATTAGATAATTATTTTTTTTGCCCATGTGCTAAATATTGTAGCATATGACCACAACACAACATTTCTTATTCAGGATAAAAACACTCCAAAAAGATATTACGTCTATGATATATAATAACGCTGCATGTTTGGTGTCTGGGGCAACTCTTCTTTTTTTGCTCTACTCTACGTCAACAAAAACGTTCCTTAATGCTAACCTCAAATTGACATTTAAATGTAATTTCTCCTTTTAGCTACTAAAATGTATTTAAGGCAGTTATTATATTATATTGAGGATACAAAATATTATCTCTCACAACAACCCCTTAAGCATTGCTTGCTTACTAGCTAACAGAATGAAAAATGATGCCATTAAAGCTACTTTAATCTCAAAACCTTGTATTTTTAAGTTTAAAGGTTTATTGTAAGACTCGATATCTTTGTAAACAAAGCAAAACAAGTTATTTGTATTGAGTCCAGGTGTAATCAGTGAATCAGAGTAATTTGGATAATTGGTCTTCTCATAGTGAATGAACACATTGATAAGTGTCCATTCCCTGGACCTTAAATGGGGGAACGTAACAATTGGGGGCTCATCCGGGATCGTAACAGTGCCTTAAAAAAAAAGACCTAATAATTATTCATATAGTTTGAATCTATAGCTTTACAATGGATACACATTTAAGGATAAATTCTGTTCATAGTGTACAGAGGAGAGTCAAAACATCTCCTAATAGATAATTGATACTTTGACAAATAAACCTACAAATTAAGTTAGAATTAAAGTAACTGCAGTATCAGATAGTAAATCAACCATCAGTCTTTAGGTGATAATATGAATAAAATAAACTTACTGGATTCTACTGTCAGTTTAATGCCAGACCCGAAGAAGATCTTATTAACTCCAGATCCAGTCACACCGTGACAGCAACAACTACAGAAACACTGATCTCAGCTCAGTGTTCAGTTGACAATAGTGATACCAGCAAATAATTAATGTTTGTATGAGATTTATCATCGTTGATCACAATTCATTTCTTGTCAGTCAAGTAAATTAATATATTTCTAATATCTAATGCAGATTATTATTGACTACCATAGCAGTGAAGACTGCTGTTTTAGCCTTTAGTAAATTGTTATTTAGCTCGTCATCACTGATGGATTCAATTATTTTCTGGTTAATGAACAGAAAATCTTACTGATTTGTATTTTCAGCTCAGTTCCTCGTCCAAAAATCAGCCTTCCCGTTCCGTCATTCACACTCTGAGATGCTTCATAACAGAAACTCACTCAGCGCATGAATTCAGATTTGATTTTCGTCAATTTCTATGTAAAAAAAATAATTAAAATTAAAACAAAAAATAATAATGAATCATAGCATTTAGCTAAATGCTTTAATTGTAGATTTTAATCCCATCTTTATATTTCAGTGTTGAATCAGTTCTGTCTTGAATTGTAGATTTGTTGGTTATGTTTAAAAGTCATTTTGTCCCATTCAAATTTCAAAATGTAAAGTTTTATGATATCCATCCAGGTTGACGCTGTATATCTGTTAATGTTCACAGAAGTGCTGATGAACATGTTGGAGTCTCCAATCACGATATTTGTGTTGTATGTTTTCCTCCAACAATAAAACTTCTTATAAGATTTAAAAGAATAAAATAATAAGTAAAAAGCTGAAATATGTACATTTTTATATTAAGTGTAGGTTTCTTGTCTTCATGATTTAGTTGTAATAAACAGTTTTTACTCACTGTCGTAGACGTAGAGTTTAATTCCAGATCCAAACTGGAGCTTTTGGTTACTGCTTGTAGTCACACAGTTCAGGATGGCTGATCGATAACTCAGAACATTATTCACAAACTCTAGTGCATTCAAATACTTTACAACTACATGTTTTTTTTTTATTTTTTGTGGTATTGCTTTAGTAGTATCTAATGAGTCCCAATAATTATATATAGATGTTTGTATTTTATTTTCCTACAATAAGAAAACAGGTTAATGAGAACCACATTACCTTTTGTTCTCGTAAGATGTGAAATAATTTAATGGTCAGTTTAAAGATGTAATATATTCATATTTATATTTACTGCAGGTTTGTTCCCCCCCAAAGATTCAGTGCTAATAAACACATTTTAATAAATGAATCCGTTCTGTCTGGAAAGCTTTTCAGTTTGGTGGTTTTAGTTAAGGGTCATTATGCTCATTTTTGGGTGCGACGTTGAGCAATGAGCCCCGCAACAACACTACTGTTTAATCAGATATAATAACTAGGGCTGTCAATCGATTAAAATATGAAGTTGTGATTAATCGCATGATTGTCCATGATTAATCCCGATTAATCGCACATTTTTTATCTGTTCCAAATGTACCTTAAAGGGAGATTTGTTAAGTATTTAATACTCTTATCAACATGGGAGTGGACAAATGTGCTGCTTTATGCAAATGTATGTATATATTTAATATTGGAAATCAATTAACAACACAAAACAATGACAGATATTGTCCAGAGACCCTTTAACCTCCTTCTCAACTAGATAGTATGATATGGTTGGTAATGATGGATTCATTAGGTTTACTAGTTTCATATGATACCAATATCTTCACTCTGGCTTTAAAACTGAGCCGCAACAACCTAAAAATAACAAGTTGTGTTAATGCGTTAAAGAAGTTAGTGCTGTTAAAATGATTTTGCGATAACGTGTTAACGTTGACAGCCGTAATAATAACATATTTTTCAAAAAGCAGCATGTCCTGCATCAATCTGATGTACTGTAAATTATGATCATACACTACCAAAATAGTTTTAGTGGAAAACAAGGAAACTGATGATCTTATAAATTGATTAACATCAATGAATTTCATGCCAGATTCTGTACAGACACTTATATTACAATAAATATACTGACTAAATTAATTGAAAATACAAATCTAAAAAACTGTTAAGTTTGAGAGCTTAATTGTGAACAACCAGTAATAAGAAAACTACCCACATGATTAAGGTGATTACGTCTGTTATATGAAATCGAGGTGAAGATAAATAAATGAGATTTGACTCACTGGTTTCAACAACTAATCTGGTTCCTCTTCCAAAGTAGAGTTTTCTGACTCCAGAGTCAGTCACACAGTACTTGGCTACTAACCAAAAACTCAACCTCGAGCTTTGTATTTTGTTTGTAAACACGGAAATCTTTTACCAAAGATCAGATATGAAAAGTGTACCTTCCCATATGTGGAATTCACATATAGTCATTATTAATCTTAACATGTTTGATTTTTTTTTTTTTCACAGGTAAAAAACATTTAGTTGAAAAGCGATAAACTAATACGATTATTCTCTTTAGTCAGACTTGAAGAAGGTAATTTTCTTACTGGTTTGTACAAACAGAGTCGTTCCACTGCCAAACAGAAGTTTTTCTCCCCCAAGATTCACACAACGACAACAGGATGAACAAGAACTGTTGGCTGGTTTTAAAACCTATGACTGATCAAAACCTGAATTTACTCCTGAAAAAGAAGAACTTTTAGAGGAATAAGCCAGTCTACACCTGGTATAACGTCTATGATATATAATAACGCTGCATGTTTGGTGTCTGGGGCAACGCTTCTTTTTTTGCATCAACAAAAAACATTCCTTAACGCTAACCTCAAATTTACATTTAAATGTAATTTCTCCTTTTAGCTACTAAAATTTATTTAAGGCAGTTATTATATTATATTGACGATACAAAATATTATTTCTCACAACAATCCCTTAAGCATTGATTGCTAACTAGCTAACAGAATGAAAAATGATGCCATTAAAGCTACTTTAATCCCAAAACCTTGTATTTTTAAGTTTAGAGGTTTATTGTAAGACTCGATATCTTTGTAATCAAAGCAAAACAAGTTATTTGTATTGAGTCCAGTTGTAATCAGTGAATCAGAGTAATTTGGATAATTGGTCTTCTCATAGTGAATGAACACATTGATAAGTGTCCATTCCCTGGACCTTAAATGGGGGAACGTAACAATTGGGGGCTCATCCGGGATCGTAACAGTCCCTTAAAAAAAAGACCTAATAATTATTCATATAGTTTGAATCTATAGCTTTACAATGGATACACATTTAAGGATAAATTCTGTTCATAGTGTACAGAGGAGAGTCAAAACATCTCCTAATAGATAATTGATACTTTGACAAATAAACCTACAAATTAAGTTAGAATTAAAATAACTGCAGTATCAGATAGTAAATCAACCATCAGTCTTTAGGTGATAATATGAATAAAATAAACTTACTGGATTCTACTGTCAGTTTAATGCCAGACCCGAAGAAGATCTTATAAACTCCAGATCCAGTCACACCGTGACAGCAACAACTACAGAAACACTGATCTCAGCTCAGTACTGACACTGACATTAATCTAAAACATTTTTAATAGTAAATCTAAAACTTTTAGTTTATTACTATAAAGGCTACAACAGCATAGAACTGCCATCACTGAAAATAATAATAATTAACTTTTTGTTTTCATCATAACCGCTGTAAGAAAATGTTTCATTAATAACACAGTGTGTTGTTATAGTGCAACAAAAATGTCTTAAAGAAAGATAGAGGATGGGAAAATGTTGAAATACACTTTCCTGTTTCCTATCTTTCCTCACAATCTAAAACAACAAACTGGCCTCACTTTCCCAGAACATTTCTCCCTGCAAGATCAGTTGTATAGAATAAACAAACTGTGACGCAGTAAGTCATATCATCTGCAAATAGTGATATTTAAGGCAACATTTGAATCCGTTGAGACTACAATAAAAACTGACAGAATTTCTCACTGATTAACATTAATGTTAAGATTGTTACCCTGGAAGTCGGTAGATTTAAAAACATGCAGGAGGACAAGTTTTCTATAACAAGAAAAACGTGTCAGAAAAAGAGCAGGTCTCTCTTCTGTTTAAACTTTAACAATCCAGTGCCTAATTTTAACATGGACACTTTATGATAAGTTTAATTTGTTTATACCGGCTGTGTTTCATTAAATATACTTTTAGATATTCGTTTTTTCTTACTTGTTTCTACATGTAGAGTTGTTCCAGTGCCAAAGAGGAGCTTCACTCCAGTATTCACACACTGGAAACAGACTCAACAAAAACAACTAGAACCTTTCTTAAGTCTTAAAAAACCACCATAGATAATAAACCTTACAAACAGCCAGTCAGAGGTTGAGGGTTCAACTATCTTCAACCCATTAGGTTTTAATTTAAAATAACACAGGTTCAAGTATTGCGAAATTTAAAAAAAAAAGCCAGAGTAAGATAAAACTTTACAAAAATAGTACTTATTAATGTGAGAATTAACTGTTTAGTAAAGCAAAAAAGATAGAGAACGTACTATTAGAAAGGATATTAAAACATTTAAGTAGAATTTTACAAAAATCAAGTCTCTATACTCTATCTAAAGACTATTCAATAATGCATTTTTGTTAAGTATAGAAATTAACTTACTTGAGCCAACTATGAGTTTTGTGCCACCACCAAAGATGAGTTTGTTGAGCCCAGAGCTAGTCACACAGTTCAAAACTCAAATACATAAAACACTGACATTCACTGAAATAAGACATCTGACTGATCAATACTAGGTCCAGTGAATTTCGGGATTTTAAAACTATAACAATAATTGCATTGCAATACATGTGCAGTAATAAATGTAAATATAACGGTTCTGTTTGTTTGGCCGAGAACAGGAAAGTTAAAAACCGTGTTTAAATTTTCATCAGCTGACTGTGGTTTGGCCTTAGTAGAGCCTTTTTTAAAATTATTTTCTTATTACTAGAATTAACAAATCTTAATCAATAATTATTTTTACTTTTCTCATCACATGAACTGTGTGCACAAACCATTGAACTAGATTATGTTTAACATATAAATATTTGATATATTGATGAATGTAACTCAGAGTTTCTCAAGCTTTTCTAAGATCAGAGACTATGATTAAGTTTACATTTTTAATGTGATTTGTCTTTGATTTTCAAGAACCAGCATAAATTACAATTTAGGAGTGAAAGTGGATTACAGGTTCTAGGTTCTTAACCTGTTGTATTTGTATTTATATTTGCGTTACATGCGCAATCATTAAAGTTGCATATTACAATAAAGGTGAGTTTGATGTTGACTTCGACTTTTATCGTACATTCAATTTTCAAGAGGATGGAGTTAGCTCTCAATGGATTATATTTAAATTATGAGTGATGAGTTCTGAAATAATTAAAATGTTTGTGTTTATGTATTACATTACTTGATGCGTTTACATATTTATATATATCAGCAGCTTTTATATTTTCCCCATCTTTTCTCAACACTGTAAAAAAAACTTAACCTGATATACTTACAACATTCTAAATATACCACAATATACTAATAAATTAGCAGTACTTACTGGCTTCAACAGTCAGCCAGATTCCCTCTCCAAAAATGATCTTCCAGTTTGTTGTCCCACAGTGTCTTTGTCTTTAACAATAACTGCAATAACTAGCTTTATCACAGCGACAAATGTAATCACATCGTCTGCATACAGCTTAATATTTGAACATATTCTTCTCTACGCTGTAGAGTTAATGATTCCTATTAATGCAAAACACTATTAAAATTCTTCTGTTTTAGAGTTTTATCACTGATTTTATGGTATTTATTTTATCGATGCACTTAATGTTGAATTTTTTTTACTGCGTGTTTGATAGCTGTTGTTCATTGATTAGTGTATACATTAAGAACAAAATTCTATCTATCATATAATAACAATAATAACAATGTCTTATTGTACTTATTGAATGTTTTAATTTTACTCACTGCTCTCTACAATCAGTTTGGTTCCTTCTCCAAAAATAAGTTTCCAGTTAGATCCTGAAGCAGTCACACTGTGGATTGGATCTGAACAATAACTACAAACTGTTTCCTTGTGTAGCTTCAAAAACACAAACAACCTCAAAGATTTTGAGTTAACGGTAATATTCTCTGACTCCCAACAATCAATTAGATTCATTTCCCCCCCCCAAAAAAATAGACTCTGTTACATGTTTCTGAACAAAATCTAAAGTTTAAAAACATATTTAATTACATCATCTGCAAACAGCTGTAGGTGAAGGCTGGATTTATTCATTCTCAGTAGTAATTCTACTGAATAAATCATATATTTAGGTGATTTCCATTAAGAATTGTGTTTTTACTGTATACTTTTGAATCTTACTTGTTAACATTATCTTACAATGTTAACTTTTTCACAGCAGCTAAACATTTTCTCATTCATTAAAGGTAAACTATATCAAACTGGGTGAAAACAGCCTTGTTTTGAGTTGATGAGGATTCATTTTTAAATTATACAAAGGCTTGAAATGTTTTTAGGAGCCTCAGATATCAGACAACCTTGTGATGAATAACTCATTATACTTGTGTTGATACTAAAATATCATCATTTGTCATTCCAATCCATTTGTCCTGTTGTCCTGTTGAATATTTAAATGGTTAATACTCACTGCTCTCTACTGTTAGTTTGGTCCCTTTTCCAAAAATCAGCTTCCTAGTTCCCGTTGAAGCAGTCACACAGTGGATCTACTCAAGACACTAACCACGTGCATTATTTTTCCTCATGAAGATACTATATTTATATTTTACAAGTTTGATAAAAATAGTTTCTTATTGATTCTAATTAGGATTGATTAAATATAACTGGATTTGATTCACTATATATGACTGAACTATTTAATATCTACCAGAAAGGTCTGAACAGAAAATGTAATGTTTTAGATTGAAATGATTATAGCAGTGAACAAGAGTTTAAAAAGCTGAACCAAAGGTTGATCTAGTGTTTTTTTACTTTATATATGAGCTGTTTGTGGACACTTCAGCCATCTAGAACTAAATGAAAATGATAGATTTAGAATGTAACGTTAGATCTAAACATAATTTCTTACAAATTAATTAAGTAACTTACTTGATTCAACCATCAGTGTTGTGCCAGAACCAAAAATGAGTTTGTCATTTGAAAAGCCAGTCACACAATAAAAAACCCAACTACATAAACCCTGAGGTCAATGACATGGACTATTTTCTCATGAAGCTACTCTTTTTATATTTAAAAGGTGATATATATATAATAATATATCTATAGTACTTGTTATTTGGCTTAAAAAATAATTTAATTTAAGGACAAGAAGCGCTACATATGACTAAAAAAATCTAAATGGTACCATAAATGTGTATACCAAATTTTGTTTTTAACAATTGGTGAAGATGATTGGGTGAAAGGGAGTTTAAAACTAAAGGTGTATCTAGTTTTGTTTTTAAGCATATAAGTTGCTGGTGTAGGACCAGTTGAAACATGCTGAAGTTACTATAGAGTTAATAATAGATCAAACATCATTTCTTACAAAATAATAATATAACTTACTTGCTTCAACTTTCAGTTTTGTGCCAGAACCAAAGATGATCTTGTTCCCATAACCATTCACACAATAAGAAGTTCAATGACATAAACCCTAAGATCAACTCTGAGTTTCTGAGGTATTAAAACAAAAACAGGTCAACAAGGGAGCATAAATGTGTAACGTTATAATACGTAAAATACTAATATACGTATGATACTAATACGTTATGTAATTTATAAAGTAATTTGCTCATAGTTGGTTTGGGAAAAGTCATGGAGGGACATCGTGTAACAAGTTGACTTCTATGATTACAAATAACTAAAACAAATTTCACAAATTTTACTCGGCTCACTTTGAATGCTGTATGACTTTCGAGTTATATTATATAACAACCATCATTTAGATAGTTAATTAAACTTAGTTAATAGTTATTTTACTGTTAACAAACAATGAAATGATGATTAATAATGTTTATTCATT